>JAAAKL020011486.1:0-13619 GCA_010016065.2 Carybdea cf. marsupialis auct. non (Linnaeus, 1758) | reverse complement strand
TGTAGATCGACTGAAGAGAATCGGCGAAAAGCTTATCGATCAAATATGTTTACTACTTTGCTTCATGCTATCTTTAAATAATAATATTGTCATTCTTGTATTCTTTTTATCAATGAATGTATCATAAGATATCGTCATCTGGATTCATCCCTAAGGCATGCACGTAAACTGTTTTAATAATATTACTCCAATCGTTTCCGTATCAACGGAGAACTTATTGCAAATTGTTAAGAAAGGGCGCCTCCTTAGGTAACTCCTAATGTAAAACCAACAATAACCTGAACTAAACATCTCTTTCTAATGATAAGACAAAACTGACATACAGGTCTATAATGCTTGAAAATGGAATGGTTCGTAACTGGTGGTGCTTTCACCCTGGGAGTGTACACTTCTAGGGGTGCAACAACGATATGAAACTCGACGTCGTCACCTTAGCCGTCGCTTTCTTTGTAATCCACTAGGTTGCCATCAGCTATTATTTACGTGGATAACAGAAACACAATATTTCGGTATTTTAAATGTGAACTGCGTTAACATTCAAATCTTTTTCATGGGATTGCAAGAGCTAGTAGGTGGTTTTGAAGTGGATGTTGGAATTGGGTTGCTTATATGGGAGAAGTGCGAAAAAGGGAAGAGGCTAAGGGCACTATTAAAAAAGTGAAATCTCAAAAAGCTATCAATCGGAAGACAATTCGTATTTAAACGTTCCGTGTTACGAACCACAAAGAACAATAAGTATTCCTGAAAGCTGTTGCAAAAGGGCAGCAATCAAAAGCTGACAACCGGCTGTAGAGATGGGTTTACCCCTACTAATGTGAAACTTGCAGCATGAGACTAAGTTGCAAGGTCTTCTCTGTATAATATTTAGCAGAAATCGTCTTATCAATTTCAGCGACTGGAATGTGATGATTGGGTTCTGTCTTACCTGGCTTTGCAACTTCGTACTTATCGAGTGTAACATCTTTGATGAAATCTACTTTGAGGTTATCTGACATGTCGAGAATAAAGGCCCTGGTTGTGATGTAATCTCCTTCTTTGATCCGATTATCTTCACCACAAGGGCGCAGGTGCAAAGACGCATCTACAGAAACCTCGGTTGCAGTTTTCTTTGGTGCTTCTGCCTCTAATGCATAAGTTACTGTTCCTTCAGGGAGGGAAGAGTTTGCCACTGGGAAAACATTACTACCAAGCAGTACTGCGTCTTCGTCAAGGCGACTTGTGTCTCTGACTGAAACTACTAGACACGAACTAGGAGGTAGGTTGCTTGGTAAAGTCTCCGGTTTGTAAACTGCCTTACCACGAACAATGATTTTCGCTTGCAAAGCACCTTGCGTTTGGAATAAAAAAATAATGTATGCAATTAACAAATGGATCAAACAGGGGAAAACCACCTGAAGCTGCAAGGTAAAGATTTCGGATCTAAGTCTGCAAATTGCGCTCGTTCCCTCATTAGTACTTCGTACTGCTGCCTCCAAAATTCATAAAATTAAAATTCGTTACAAACAACAAAGCAATTCAAGAGGAAAGCGTTAACGCGCTACAATTGAAAGGAAAAGGAAGAGAATAAAGTTAGTTAGGTATTGTTTGTGCAAGGGATTGTACGAATATAACAGGGAAACGATACTTCGTTTAGTGAGTCACTGCTTCGTGGTCAGTTCTCCCCATCCTTTTGTCCCAATAAAATAACAAAAGTAGATACTTAGAAACCTCTAAAACACCCAACTAGAAAATGGCAGACCAGATCTGTCATTAAGAAAAAAGTATTTCACTTAAATGTTAGCTTTTACTAATAATAGGCTACAGTGTTCTCAAGCAATTCTTCATACAGTTATTTCTTGTTTTTGTTATTTGCCTTGTTTATCTTATACTATTATTCAAGTATTAAAAGTGATAAATGCATGCAGATTTTTCCTCTTCATCATAATAGTTTCCAACTGCTACTAATGTCAAGGCCCGCTAATTAGGCTAATATAAGAGCACTCCTTAACTATACATAGCTTCGATGACGTTTAAAACAGACATTGGAATATCTAGATATCTAGATTTGTAGGAATATCTAGATATATCTAGATATATATTTTCATAGTGCATGCCTGTATCATTTTTAATCCTAAGATTAGAATTTTTCTTCTTAGAAACTATACACGTTAGAGACAGACAGAATGCATTGCATCATAACAGAGGCCAAAATCTGAAACTTCCTTTCCACACTGATTCGGCTCTGTCACTATTTTCGAGTCCCTCAACCGATTGTTTATGCTACTTTCGTTACGTCAGTGTCTTGCTTTCCACTTGCGGACGCAGTAACGAAATAAATCTCGAAACCACTTTGTTCCTTGTTAACAGCCTTCAGGGAATGAATTATCATGAAAATTGATAACGTCCAATTCGATGATGGTTAAGTGTTGAAAAATTTTAATAAAACCAGTGTCCAGAAAACGCTACCTGATCAAGTCGAGCGTCCCATTTCGTTCAATACCTTGATGAGACGGTTTGAAAGTATCAATACGAAAATACTGATGTGCAAGTATGGAATATAACTATATATTGAAGCACTTTAAGAGGAACCCGGCTTTTATCAAAGGCAATGTACTAGCAATGTTTGTGGACCTTAGGGACTCAAAAATCACTTTCAATAAATAATTTGGAAACTATGAGGTTGAGATAGTTTTATATGATGTTCTTAACAACTGTTACCGAATGAAGTTTGTACTTTACAGTCAGTGCGGCTTAAAAGATTGACAAATCACATTTAGGCTGCCCCTCTCATTCAAAAACCTTATAGGTAAAAACTTAATCGGTAATAAGTGACTAAGGTTTTGACCGACCAAAAATTGTTTACCGACTAATATTGGTCCTTGTCTGTCCTGCAGGTGATCGTATAAATCGTGTATCCACTTCTCGTATAACTAGTTGATACAAGTCAAATTCAGACATGCTTTCAGTATTGATTAAAGTTACCGTTATGAAAGAAAGTGTATCATTTTCTACTCCTTTAAAATATTTACTTGTTTAAATTTTCCCTTTGGTTTTTGAAAAAATAAGTGATGAAGATTTCGTAAACTTCTTTTTTTGTAGGAAGAGAACTAATAGAGTAAATCTCATTATTGAAATGTACAGATATATACAGTTTTGTATAAAAATTACATTTTTTTCACCACTGCATGCCGAGCTTGATTTTTAGTTGGCAAAAAAGAAACTTTAAAATTTTAATCGGTAAAAAGTGAATAAAATATGGCTTAGCGACTAAAGTTATTACCGACTAAGTGTTCACCTCTAAGGTAAACAAAGTCAGCCTTCCATGGACCGACCTCGATAAATGATAACTGATCATGACTCAAACTACACACGTAAACTTGCAACTCACATAGTAACAAAACTACACAATGTAATACAACTGGCTACTTTCATTACCTGCTGGTTGCTCCTTGAATCTTACAACTGCAATATCCCTTGTGAAGTCAGCCTTTGGTTTGTCGCCCAATGGAAGTGGGAAGGCTTGGTCGGCCAAATAATCCCCTTCTTTCAACTTTAAGGATGACTGGCAAGGCCGCAAGTATACCTTTGCGTCTACAAGAACGTCGGTAGCAGTACGGCCTGGATTCTTTGCACTTAAGAAGTATTTAATTGAGCCTTGTGCAACATCACTTAAGGGAGTGTTGAACTGCCTTTCCCCTAAAAGCTTCGACGGACCATCACGTGATGAAACATCTCTTACGGTCATTGAGACACAAGCAGAAGCTGGAAGTATTGCCGGACGATTTTCTTTTGGAATTTTTATTTTTCCAGTAACCGTTATTTCTGTGGAACAAAAAAAAGCACGTCAGCGTCCTAGCTAAAGAATGTATGTTATCAAAATTGAATAAAGAGAATGTAGGTAAAAAATGAATATTCCTGAGGGTATGTATGCTACTTAAAAACGAAAAGCAAAATATGAGTCGGTACTATTTTTGAAATCGTAAGAAAGGAAAGAGATACTAGAAGGCTGGTACGCTTTTTGTTTGGTGGCCCTTATAAATCAATATCCTGTCTGACAATTACTGAAAACTAAAGATTTTAAAATTGGCTAAAACTAACTACATGACAGTAACCTTTACCATTTACTACAGCTATCATGCCATCAAGGAATCGGACTCGCGTGCCAGAGGTTGTGGGTTCGAATCCCGCTTCGGCCGATATAAAGAACATCGGTTGGGGAAGTCAATGGGAGACCACCCCTGTAAATGCTCTCCCCAGGACATTGCTAACTCTGGCTGGGCAAAAGGCTATGCTCGATATCGGGTATGCCAATAAATAAAACCAAAAAACCATACCTGTTCCGAAGAACAACAAGTTACTGCCCCATAATGGTTACGCATCGTGTTTGTTAGACGATTGTATTTGTCTAATTCTCACTAAAATCCACCTCTCCAAACCAGTTGACAGATTTTGAGCTACTATGTTCACCAACAGACTACATCCTCCGTCTAGCTTTTCTGTTGTCAAAATCAACTGAACGTTTAGATTAATGCTATTTTCTATATGAAACAGTTTGTTTAGCTGAATACTTCAAGATGGAAGATTTACTCGTCCTTGTGTAATGGCTGTTATCACGCCTACGTCTGGGAATTTATATAACACCAAAACGTGGATCATCGAAGTAAAAAATAAGTTTAGAAGTAGTGGTTTATTGAGGGTAGGGCAAGATTGGGTAAGAAAGGTTAACATTTTGGACGATACGATGTTATGATAGTTAGAGAATAGCCTGATCATACGTTATCAGCCAAGATATTCTAAAAACTCCCTTGCGGAGGGAGGGGGATCCCATACACTCACAAAGTAACCACTACTTCTTCTACTTTTCATGTCGTCCCCCTACCCCCTTTAGAAATCTCAGCATACGCCGTTGGGTTAAAGGTCGCTCATTAAATGTGTCCAAGATAAATTCTGAAGGACAAACACATACAGCTGTCATGGACAATCTGAAGGACAAACACATGCGACTGTCATGGACATCCTAAAGGACAAACACCTACGACTGCATGAACATTCTGAAGGACAAACACGTACGACCGTCATGGACATCCTGAAGGACAAACACATACGACTGTCATGGACATTCTGAACGACAAACACATACGACCGACATGGACATCCTGAAGGACAAACACATACGACTGTCATGGACATCCTGAAGAACAAACACATGAGGCTGTCATGGACATCCTGAGGTCAAACACATACGACTGTCATGAACATTCTGAAGGATAAACACATGCGACTGTCATGGGCAATGTGAAGGACAAACACATGCGACTGTCATGAACATTCTGAAGGACAAACACATACGACTGTCATGGACATTCTGAAGGACAAACACATGCGACTGTCATAGACATTTTGTAGCCAGAGGGCGTTAGTCACCTGTAACCTAGCCATTCATATGATTTTATGGCGTATTAATCATAAATCCACACGCAACTTAAATAACGAGCAAACATAGCATAAGACTACCTATGGTATATAATACAAGCACAACGCGATAAAGACACAATTGTGCCATATTTGGCACTGAATAGATACAGATTTAACGTCAGATTATGGTCGAGGATACTTAACTCCTCAGAACTAGAGCACGTTACCTAATATCGGTTTTTCATATCTTTCAACCTCCACATCCTTGTTGTAAGTCTTTTTACTTCGATCTTTAAGATCTAGCAGGAAAGCCTTCGTCGTTAAATAATCTCCATCGACAATTACCTCGGGTCCTCCACATGGTCGAAGAAAAATGGAAGCATCTACTGCAACTTGGGTTGCAACCGCTAGTGGCTTATCAACTACTAAATTATATTTCACTCTACCGGATGAAAGATCCCCAAATGGTATATTGTATGTCTTTGATCCTAGGCGCACAGCATTATCATCGGGAATAGAGATGTCTTTGACAGCAACTGAGATGCACGCTTCGTTTGGCAAGATGGGTGGAATTTTGTCTCTAGGAAGGATAATGTGACCAGTCACTGTCACTCCTTTTCCTACAAAAAATGATATATGTATTTACTTTGTTACTAATCTTAAAAAAATCTATATCCTAGCTGATGTGAGATCTTAGGGAATCCATCATCCTGAGAATCAGTGTACCACTACTGACCGCAACGTAGTGGGCTGAGTCAGTAACCTCCTCTTCAATAAAAGCGTTCGTAAAAAGAAAACAGTAAAGATTTGTGTTATAATGCTAAAATAGAATTCATATGCTGCTAAAATAAAGGTACACAAGATAGAAAATTAAAACTCATTTGGCTACCAAATATCAAAAAAGCCTCAAGTGCGAGAAAATCTCTAAAAACTAGCCATCAAAATGTTTACAAGTCGTGAGATCCCCCCCTTGGGGTTTTAATGCCTTTAATCCATTTGTCTTTAGGGTGTATATAAGAATAACATGAACATCCAGTGAGTTAATGGCTTTAAAATTCATATTTGAAGCAAACACCAATTGGAAACGCGAGAATTCTTATCGAAAACTACTGTGCCAGTTGGTAATATCGGCAAGCAAAGCTTATTCTTGGTCGCTACATAACAACACTATTCCGGTTATATGAATTTGTTTTGCCACGACAGCAAAGGAAAGCTTTCAACAAAAATCCAATGAGGCATATGGGAACTGTCCACGTACGCTACGTATAATTGGATTAAGATTTCTGCTCAAAGTTTGCAGTTGACATCATAAAAAAAAATCATAAAATTGCTGAGTAAAATAAGTACAAATGTAGTCACGGGGTGTTCAGACCTTCTCGTGGTCTCTGGTAAACAAGAACGTTACCATGAATATGGGAAACACGTAAAATGCTAGAAGGTTAGAGATGTACTTTCCTGGAATCTTTCTAGATGTACTATCCTAAAGGGATTGTTTTTAACCATAGATGTAGTTTCCTAAAATCAAATTAGGGTTTGGGGTAGGGTGTTAGGGGTAGGGGTTATTGTTCGGGTTAGGATACTAGTATCTACTCTCACAAAGGGATTTTAGGAAAGTACATCTTTGGCAAGAACGTTTCTATAATAGTATAACTTGGCAATTCTAGATTAGTGTGTACCCTAAAAATTCTAGTATTTACTACGGCTCATGAACATGAAACAATACGATAGGTGCTCGAAGTAGGTGAATGAAGCTGTTATTAGGTGAATGAAGCTGTTATTAGGTGAATGAAGCTGTTATTAGGTGAATGAAACTACTAGACTATCGAAATAAGCGAGGCCGGTTACGAGGTATGATGTAAGATGTTAGACATTTAAAAAGAGCACATTAAGGCATCTAATTAAAACTTTACCTTGTTTTATCATATGTTTAGACTTGAATCTGTCGAAGAATAAGCCCCTCGTATCAAGAGCACGTCGTACCAGTATATGGTTTGACGCCATTACACCGGGCAAATTGCATTTCGCAAGTTTATTGTACGATCTGATGCCTACCAATAGTCATCTACCCCCCCCTCCCCCCCGATACAAGGTCAACAACCTGATCTATGATTAAACTTCCAGCCGCCGGCTCTTAAGCCTGTTCCGGACCAAGTTGCGCCTTTGAACCAATTTAGGCCGAATCAAAGAGAGGCAAACAAGGACGAACAAAACGATCGCATTTGCCAAAACCTCTTTTTTTTTCAAAACACAGGGAAGTCATTACTAGTGATAGTCCAATTGTTATTTTGAGCCTCGCTTTGATTTAATTAATTGAGGGTCGAATTTGGCGTAACTTGGTTCAAGAGAGTAACTTGGTCTGGAGCAAACTGAACATGCTAACAACGAAAGCAAATTTGAAAACTATTAAGAATCGTAAAGTACTACACAAAGCTTTAGCATTAACAACAGTTTTAGGAAACAAAAAATTATGCCTTGATAAAATAGAAAGCTGGGTAGCTCTACTAATAACAGTATCTTTAAAAAATCCATTAGATTCAACTAGAAGTAGTTACGTATGTCAATAGTTTACCATCATGGTAGCGGTTAACCAAAACTCGTTTCTGGACATTTTTTTCACCCGTTTTAACGTTGAATGTATGTGCATATTCATTAAGGAAATCTCCCTGTCGGATCCACTCCACTCCATCTTTGTCAGCACACCAGCCAAGGTTAACAACTGCACTAATTCTGTACTCTCCAACTTTCAGGCTTTTTAAATCTATTTCGTAATCGATACCATTACTGATATTCTTGATGTCTTGCTTTTGGAATGTTGCTAGATTCGGTAGATTACACACTTCTACTCCATCATCGCACTCCACGTTTTCTCCCACTGACATACTGAGGCAGATGGGCTGCTCAATCTTAGTAGGCACCCCATCAAAGATGACCTTACCGTACAACTTAATGTCTTGCCGAGCATCTGAAATGCAGATGTAACAAAAAGTTTAAGAATTGTAATAAGGCAGTGCGAGATTGAAATATCTTGCAGGGATAGCAAAGATGAAGTGATCTGATATATGACCTGGAAATGTGCTACATTATGCCATAAGCCGAAAAAATTATAGCTATTGATACAGATGATTAAGGCAATTTTAAAATTTCCAGTCTAAGATAATAATTATCAAACTGGGATTTTATCACGTAAGATAATTCAAATAGGAAGTTTATCTGGAGCAGTAGATTCTAGCCTTCCCTATTCCATGGGTTACAATATGACTTTTGTGTGATCTTCCTATTCATCCACGACTTTTGCAATGGGTTGGAATACTTCAAAGATCATGTATGATAAAGAGACACTGTCACCCTTTAATTTACAATAAATTCAAAGAACGTTCAAGAAATCCTTCTGTGGTGAGTCAAGCCTCAACAGCATTACTCTTTTTCATAAAATAAGTTTTCATTGCCCTTCGGTAATCTTTGTGGTGTGTTTTTATCTATCACGGATTCTGAACATTATATAATTTCACCGCTTTACGGTTGGTTACTATATTAGAAAAGATTCATCTAGGAAATAACAAGTCAACGACCTTCTTCATCTAAAAATGCATTCTACCTAAAATGCAAGCAAACAATCAGGAAATATAAAATGTATGTAAAAACTCTATCTACATGATGATCGTGAATACGTGAAACTCGGAGTAGCAAATATTTATGCCTCATCTTTTAGTGTTTCCCTAAAAACTCTTCTGAATACGACATGGCAAAAGCAGTTTAAGAATTTGCAGTAACAACATTAAAATATCTCAATTCTCTTAAATGGATGTAAATATTGCTGCTCGTACTAAAATCATGGCATGCGGGTCACGACTGATTTAGCGATTATTATAAGCCTCAACAGAGAACCCTCTGCGAAAGCTAACAGCGATGTCTTGCCCACCAAGGGGCCGTACAAGAAATAATTGGGCTAAAACACCTTACTGCAAACTACAACATATTATTTCGATTCGTCTATATCATCCGTTCTTATACCCTACTAAAATTTGGGCATAAAAGTATCAAATAAAAACAACATATTTCGTATATCGGCGTATCACATACCGCGTTTGTACATATTGACCGTAACATCCCTTTCCACGTCTGTTGTTATATCGAATACTGTAAAGGAATGTGTAAATTCATTCAAGTAGTCACCATTCCTTATCCACTCATCTCCATCCTCATCACGACACCCCTATCCTACACATGCCTGTAACATCGCTATTTGATCTCTCTTAATTTCCCCTTGATGTCATCTACCCCAGAAAATCCCCTCCTTAATGTTAACACTCCCTTCTCTGATTCTCCATGTAACTCCTTTGATTCTTCAAAGCATACTCATTTATTTTCTTTGAAATATTTCTTCTTTACTTATCTCCCATTGTACAGACCTCTGCACCGTAAAGGTCGAAGTTTCTTCATAGTTTCTTTCTATTGACTTCTTAGCATCTTCAGGGGAGATTGCTAGGGAGAAATTTTAGGAGGGGGCATTTATCGGTAAGCAATACTCCTTGGGCAATTATCCTAGTACCTTACAACGACCGGCATACTACGGCAACCACGAAACTTACAGCCGTAGCAAAGGTGGTCCACTAGACCACTTTTGGACGATTCACTAAACGACCTTCAGGCTCTTTGTATTGGAAAGTCCTTGAGTTTTTCCTGACTATAGTAGTTTGCCTTTGAGGCGACTCTTTATAGTTAACGTCTTTGACAACGAGCAAACATTCTCATAAAAATAGAGCATTTATGAAAATCTTCGTACACTATGGATCCGGAACTCGGAATATGCACAGAAGAATGAACGCGAAAGATATCTTATCTCTGATTTAAATCGAAAATCTTCCAGCCCTAATGGACAATGTGAAGAATGTATTGACTTTTTGGGTTTCCAGAGATTTTGATAGTGTTAAAGCCTTCGTGTGATCCATGAAAAACGAGGTGAGAAGTTTGTTCTGTTCCAGTTTTTTCTCTCAAAATTAGCTATAGACAAAGTCAAGATCGGCTGTCACATCTTTTGTAAAGGGCGCATTTTTGTCACTCTTGGCTAACTTTGCAACGTTAAGTAGGAACCGATGAAAGATTTCCTCAAAAAGATCTGTAATGAGTTCAAATGAACATTCCCATCAAGTAGATATCCTATCAATAAATGAAGATAAATCTTGTCCATACGTTTCCTCTGTGCATCATAAGTCAAGTTTGATATCGAGGTTCCGCGAATATAAGCGCAAGTGGAGAAAAAATAAGAGAGACAAGACTGAGTTGGATCGGTCACATAGGCCTACATAGAAAAAAGGAAGAACATGAAGGAAGGAGAGTACTGAGGATGCTATCTTTCGTGTACAGACCAAAATGCTTGACCTAAGAGCGGCTAATGCTATTCAGCAAAGACGAAGTTGAAATAATCAGAAAATGTGGGTTTCGAGCTTTGTGTTGTATTCCAAATAATCTACATTCCAAAATCACTCCTTTGTACATTACAACCATGGCAATTTTAATGAAGATTGCTATGACTACAACATTATATCATCATTATCGACTACCAGCTTACAAATCAAAAGTAACTATTCTGAACTGTTCCTTTAAGTATATGCAAAGTAGGCCTGATCATGATTTCTGTGATCTTAAGATATCACAGAACCTCCAGGGAGGAGAAGAAGAGGAAGACCAAAAGCGGCATTTTTGACGCAGTTAAGGGGGGCATGTTAATATGCCGGAGTGAAGATGAAGGACGCAGGCAACATGTCAAGGTGAAAATTGATGACCTCTGTGGCGATAGGCCTACGGAAAAAACTGAAAGAAGAAGAAGAAGTTATCTTGCATAAACAGATGGTACAGCTAAGATTACTGGGGTGCATGGTAGGGCCAAAGAATTCAAAACGTATAGATTCAATATAGGAATCCGTGTAGAGGTGGCGTGTAAAGCAAGCGGCCGTACTGCAAGGCGGTACTGTGAACAACTTTATTGACAATTCACAAATGACTTTTAGGATACACGTCTTGGAGAGTTTCTCCTAACTATAGCAGGACGTGACCTCCATTCTATAAATACTAGATATTTGATATGCAAACCAAACATAAATACCAGCATCTTTTCAAAGTTGCCATTTCAAATCCTCTCTGCTTAAAAACAAATTGCACTATTTCTACATTTTCCCGCCGTTTTGTTTGCCCAGCAAGAGACTGTTTTTAAATTTCAGAATTACCCCTCGGTATGAGAACGAGGAATTTGCAGCATGGGACAACGACATTTTATGCTTTCTACCTTATGCTCACATATTGATATGAGTCTCATCGAGTATAGCGATGATATGAGCAGCTGTTATTTAGTCTCTACAGGCTATGGTATCTTCAAGTGATACACATTATTTGAAAGTAGACTTTGTCCTATAATAGATCTTGGTCAATTGTACGCATTGCAGTAGGTAGGCCTGTTAGTTCGATCGCAGATTCTGATGTTCCGTAATGCTTGTCGAGTATTTCGAAACAATTTGAAGATCAATACTAGAGCGTTGAGCAGTAAGGTTGATGAGCTCAGCATGTTAGTGGGAAATGTCGTACAACGCCTTGAGAGCTTTGCAAGCCCGAAACTTGCGGGATCGTGGGATAATGTTGGCCTGCTTGTCGAACCAACAGCTCCACACAGAGTGCGTCTCGCCCTTTGTACCATTGATCTTACTGAGGTAGTAATGAAAGAGGCTATCGGAAAGAGGGCAGACATGATAATTTCTTACCATCCACCGATATTTTCGTCGCTAAAGCGCATTACACAATCTCACTGGAAGCAAAGGATAATTACGAAAGCCCTTGAGAACCGGATAGCTGTGTATTCTCCACACACAAGTCTAGACGCAGTGAAAGGTGGAGTAAATGATTGGTTACTTAGCTGTTTTGAGAACAGCGAACCCAAACCCATCAACACATCAGTTGGACCGCATTCAGGATGTGCAGGAGGAGGTCTCTATAAAGTTACTATCTCGATTAACGATAAATTGGTGAACTCAAACGATATTAAGGGGCTTCTTAAAAGTTCACATATGCTGACGTCTTTTGAGGACATGACAGATTCTCAAAGGTGCATAAAAAAATAATTTTAACTAATTTTTCGGTGTAATCCATTGCCGTAAGTCTACTTGATGTCGTCCGTATCCATCTTCTACCCCATATAAAGTTACTGTTCAACTAAAGGAGGACTTAATGCCACCAATTTTCTAAAGAGTTATTAATTTCTAAACTTGCTTCGTTATCGATGAATGCATGCCTGGCAATATATTTCTAGGAAGGATTGACATCTTAGTCATGTGCTGCTGTCTACTATTGGTATTCCCTGAGCTTATTGATGATAACCTACTAAAGCACTTTTTGCAAACTATGGTGATACTTCTTGTCAGCATATGCATCTGTTTTATATGTACGAGGGAAAAGGAATTTATTTGAATAACCTTTAAGTGCAAAAGTAGTGATCTAAGATGTGATGGGCAGCTGATTCTCCCAACTCAAAGAGGCAGGCCTACTGACCCCATAAGTATCAGGAATGCTAAGAGATTTGTGAATACTCAATTTTCCCAAACTTCGCTTGGTAGGCCTACCCTAGAGTATGTCACTGAATGCAACTAGTGGAACAGTACATGTTCAGTGCTAAATTAAGCAGTCCCACATCACCATAATACAGAGAGAGTCAATATTTGGATCTGTTAAAATCTGTCTTAAGTTTTAAATGCATTGAGACTTTAAGGAGATTGAATTTCAAAATAATAGATGTGGGTTTTGCAATTTTAGCTGTATTTCTTTAGCAAATTATTGAAAATACATTTGTTATGTATGTTAAGTGATCGAATATACTATTTATTATTATTTTACCACTACTGATGTTAGATTCAAATCATAAGATCATAGGTTTAAATTTGCACTTTGTCATGTATATACTGGGTAAAATTCCAAATGTTGTACTGCGGCCTCCTTTTTGCAATTTGTTGCAGGATAATCAGTTGACTGCTCTGTAGTGTCCATGTTTCAACATGTAAAGGAAATGGTGTATTTTAATGAGCATTATACTTTATTTAGATGCATAGGAGAATGCTGGCTCTATATGTATTTCACTGTTTTGTAATTTTTATTATTACAGTACTCTGTGCAGTCTTAAAATACCATCATCCTCAGAAAAATTAGCAGACCTACTTGGAATTTTTACACCAGAACAGAGACAA
>JAAAKL020011485.1:0-13620 GCA_010016065.2 Carybdea cf. marsupialis auct. non (Linnaeus, 1758) | reverse complement strand
TGCTTGGGGCGCTGGCCCGGTTCGAACCCAGGATCTCCCACTCCGAAAGCGAAGACTTTACCATTGCACTAAATAGTATATATATATATAGCGTAATAAAAGAAGGAATCTCAAGTTATCATGCTTTGTTCTGTTCCGTTTCCTTTAAATTTGTATTTTACATTTTTTTTGTCTCAGCGAATATCGCGACGAGATTCGAATGATGATTGGGAAATACCAGAGAGTGAAGTTGAAACATATCAAAGAATTGGATCGGGGTCATACGGAACTGTGTACAAAGGATTCTGGCACGGTAAATGAGATTTTAACCCTATTAGTGTAAGGGGGAGTTTCCACCATATATTCGTAAAGTAGTGGTCATGTGACTTAAGACACATTCATATTTCACGTGAGGAAATTTTTTTAGATTTTATTTATTTAAATTTCTTTGTCAAAACCTACAGATGTATTATAGATCATTGCGACGAGGAGCAAAAGTGTGAAGACCTGTGATGAAGAAAGATATAGTTTGATAAGTTACAGGTTGGAAGAATTATATTGGTTTTAGTGATACATTTTAGCGAGCATATTTCAAACAGCATAAATACCTGGCTCTGAAACCCTGCTCCCCGTCGCACCCCAAAAATCCTAGACTCCACTGTATGGCGATTTTATCTTTGAAGGCTCACTTTTTTAAGAAAACATTCCATTCAGCAGATATAGTCCACTCATTTTATGCTATCTTCGTTGTCCAATGGACTTCGCCTTCCCGTGGACTTCGATTTCTGACGACTCTTGTTTATGGGGCCATCCGTTTTCCTCAATCTTCTCACGGTGTACTCATTCAATGATGTACCTGCAGCCGCTTTCATCTCCGAACCCCTTCCTTGCCTAGTTTTCTCTCCAATCGGCGTAGAGCTTTCTTTGCCGTAGTGCCTCCTTGTGCGTGAATCAAGCTAGAGTATACCTTATGCCTAGTATTTGTTTGCCGTCGCTCATCATTTATAATGCTGGAATGCTCTTCCTCGGGCATTTTGTTTCGTCTGAGTTATGAAAAAGATTTGCCTTCCTCCAGCGCAGGAGTGAACTCTTGGCCTATTTTGAGCATGGGAGGTCAAGGGAAAATTTTCATCTCCAAAATGAGGCCATGGACATCGTTGCATCCAATTGAGAATGTGTTGAGGTTGTACTTGTGACCTTCCACAATGTGCCATGAACAACAAACCCTTTTAACAATCAAAGAGCCCAAAGTTTCCGCCTTTGTTCCAGCTGGAATTTTCACTATCCTGCAGAGTATGTTTCTGTTGAATTCATTATGCTCCATCATCACGCTTTTGATTATGGACTTACATGGCTTCCGCGCTTTGGTTTTATCTTTACATTTTTATTTCTTTGCATCCATTAGTTTAAGATGTTCTTAACACAGTAAATTATACGTAACAAATCAGCTGGAAACATAAATTAACTGTATTATTGATGCATTTTGTCTCATAAAAGGAAACGAAGTGTTAATCCTCAGGGGAAATGACATTTGATTGATTTTATTAATAATTTACAAATGTTTCAGAACTTGGTTTTATGTACAACGATATTTAAATTTAACTACCGTCTCTTTGAAGGGGCGCTTATTCAGTGGGACACTAATTCGATAGAGGGACGTCGTGTTACAATTTTGCTGTTGAAGATCATTATCAAGTGTGCATTCTATTAGAACGCTTATTTCACTTACTGATTTTAAAAGGGGGCACCAATTCAAGCCGGGGTGCTAACTCCGATGAATGTGATAGTCTCTCTTTAACACTGTGCTCGCACAGCCTTCATCCAACTTAGTGTTTTACTACAGCCTTCCCTTCAGTTGCTTTGTAGCTATAATCTTTATGGATTCATTCCCTTCAGGCTTCATAGCTGTTAAGACACTGAACGTAAAAGAACCAAACCCACAGCAACTGCAAGCCTTTAAAAACGAGGTGGCAGTTTTACGGAAAACGAGGCATGTCAATATTTTACTTTTCATGGGCTGCATTTGGCGACCAAAGTTAGCGATCGTTACACAATGGTGCGAAGGATCGAGTTTGTACAAACATTTACACGTCGTGGAAACAAAGTTCGAGATTCTTCAAATTATAGAAATTGCACGGCAAACAGCTCAGGGAATGGAGTAAGTAGTCATAAAATCCCCATATAGCAATAGATAATACTTTGACTTTTTGCACGGTGGACTTCTGTATTACGAAATACCATAGGGTCCTGTAAACCGGAGCTGTATCCATCCAGAATTGCGCTGACGGCAAAAGAACGATGCAAAGTACTATGTGCCTCCTTCAAAATGATTAGATATGTGTGCAAAGATGGATCAATTGGCAATGTAGGTCACAGGGTGGGTCTGGTGCTTAGTGCATGTGCAAAAGGGAAAGTATGACGTGGTGCAAAAGAGAAAGTATGACGTGGTGCAAAATGGCCATTGCCAGTTTATATTTGCAGAGAGAAATTGTATATTGTGTAGAAATTTTGCAACACTTGAGCTCCAATGTGCATAAGTTGTTTAGGGCAAGATCGAACCAGTAATGCTGGCAATAGAACTGTACGTTTAAAATTTGCGTAATTAAGCCTGAAACTCTGTAATGTTTGCAGGTAGTGCTAAGTTTCGGTTACCCTGTATCGTATCCGCAGGGGACAGTTGGTGGTAGTGTTTGAGAAATGTGGAATGCTGATATTCCAGAACTCCTTTTCTTTGAAGATCATTAATGAATGGACCCAAATTTTTCTTGCTCTTTTCCAGGACTTGCTAGGTAACGAAAGAACGCTTCGATAATTTAACACTAATAGTGGAATGAACAACGATTTGATATTATGAGGCTATTGTTAAGTAAAGTATTTGCTGCTCCATTGCAGATTATCAGTGGAAGATTGTGTTGTTTGGCATGACATGAGCACCTTGCCTCTATGGCTAAGGGAGACTGAACAATAGAGTGCTTAAGCTCATATGTCAAATTATAACAGATTCATGTAATACAAATTGACTTAGTCTTTAGTTACCATAACCCTGATAATTATTGAGTTCTTTTGTTTGTTTTTTAAATTTGTTTATGTATTTTTTTATTTCGATCAATCGATTACGTAGATACGTTGTTTCCGTATTAAACGCTGTTGTGGTTGTTTCAAAGAGAATCACCGTAATGTATAGTCCTTTTCATTGGCATCGCTGCGATATTGAAGAGTTTGACATAGCTTTAAATCAGTTTGCTACAAATTGACCATGATTGGAAGACTGAGATCAAGCGAACCCTTCTTGTAACTCAATGACAGAAATAGTGCCTTACTGTGATAACATTGTGCTTTCCCCCCGTAGTTATCTTCATGCAAAGTCTATAATTCATCGAGATCTGAAATCAAACAGTATCCTTTTACACGTAAACTGTACTGCTCTTGTTTGTGTGTACATTTGAGATGTGATGACGATGGAAGTTCCAGGCCTCTGTTTCACGATCCTGGATAATTTTGATATGAGATAGATTTTAATACCAGATTGGTCTTTCAGTTACCGCCTACTTACTATTTAAGGAGTATTAAGTTACGTAATTAGTGCCATGATTATTGCGCCAGTAAGAAGGGTACTAAAACTTTTCCGTTACATTTTTAATGACATGTAACTACTTCATGTAGGGCTATCTAGCACACTTTCTGTGCCAAGTCCTTTCTTCTCGGACACATGTCTCACTTGCATTGACATGGTTTATTTGAGTTAGAAAAGTTGCCAAATGTTTGGACAGCCCAAATAGAAAGATCTCATGCCAATGTATATGTTTCACATCAAGGCACTCAATAAGAACCTTTTCAAGTATCAGAGAGTTTAAGACTATCTGATACCAATAGCGATTCGGTACCGTTTGCGTTCAGTTCCGGAAACCACTTTATTTTTTTCAGAAATACTTAGTGTAGGTTCAAGCATGAACTTTCGTATCAAGGCAGTGAAAATTCCATCTGAATTTTAAAATAAGATCGGCACGCATTACCATACAAGACAGGCACATGTTAAATATCATTGATGCAGCTCGAGAAACATAGCCGTTATTAGCTGTAATGCACAATGAGGCTCCTAAATGGTTTTGAATCGCCGACAAGGGAATTCTTAGATCGTCAGTTTATGTGGTAGTACACAGGAAGACTTTACCGTCGTAATAAGACCTACCTATATAATGTTATCATCGAATAAGAGTCTTTATAGACACCTCTCACCAGTCTCGACTGTTATTCGAGAAAGGAGGTTCAATGTCGCCGGTCATCTCAGGAGAAGCAAGAATAAACTCGCCAGCGACATCTTTTTTTGGCAACCAAAACATGGAAAACGATCCATTGGAAGACCTCAAAGGATTTATACAAATCAGTTAGTAGATGATACTGAACTGCATCTGGAGGACATACCCACACTGATGGAGGATCGCCAGGGTTGGAGGGAGCTTGTCAAGTGAGTCCGAAAAATCTCGACCTGATGATGATGATGATGATGACATAATCTTGGTTATAGTTTATTGCAAATTCCCAGCAAAAGATAAAAGTTGTTTTGATTAAGTAGCGATGAGCGAACCATTTATGCGTTTGAAACAAAAGTGCGAAAAGAGCTAGCTGATTAAGCCCACCGTCATCGAAGGAAATTATTAGTGTCGTGACTAAAGGTAGGCGGCAAGAGTAATGGATATTCAACGGTCATTCCTTTTAATATGTACACTTTATGATATATATGCTGTTTGTGACAGTACTGATATACATTTGCGTTCTATGTAAATGAGAACTATGTCTAATGTATGTGACACTGTATAGGTGAGCTTGCGTTCATGTTCCTTTGTTTATGGTATTAAGCACCTCTGCGTACTTATTCTGTGCCCATTATTATGCCGTACGTTCGTATGATGCCATGCGTGCACGTGGTATCTAGAAAGGAGTAAGAATTAAACGTCACATAGGCCAAACGTCATATTTTAACATTTTGCGGAGGGAAAGTGATGACGTCACAAGCATCAAATTTTGGGAATAATGAAATTTGACTCCAGGTATATAAGGCCAATCCTAGAGTAGTCTGTTTCCAGTAATACCATACCTGTAGTGCGCACAGTGTTAAAACTAGTGTTTGAATCTTAAGAAATTTCTGGTCAAAACTTGGTTGGTTTTGCCTGGATCCTAACAAGGTCCTGAGATTTGACACTTGGAAAGCTAATTAATATCGTGGTTTTGGTAGAAGTTTCTTTCTCGAAATTGGCCGTTGACGTTCTTACTACTAGGGAAACAGAAATATTTAGGATTTTTCCCACAATTTATAACTTTTCAACATTGTTACGTCACACTTTCCACACAATCTATTGCACACTCTAATTCCTCGGCCGACATCAAGCCAATATGATATAGTAAGCTTTCTTGAGAGCGTACCGTTTACTCCTTTTCCCCTCATGACGAATACCCTTAACGAATAATCAGATATCTTTCTACAAGAGGATTTGACAGTAAAAATTGGTGACTTTGGGTTAGCCACAGTTAAAACGAGATGGAGTGGAGAGCACGGCAAAGAGCAACCATCTGGATCCATTTTATGGATGGTAAGAGAAATGAATAAATTTACGAACTGACTAGGTCGGAAGTCTTACAGTCATTTAACAATAACTTGAAGCGTTTGTCATAAGTAGTACATCGATCATAGATGCTACCCGTCACAGTATATAGTGTCCGTCTTTCGTCCCGCCGGCTTTTGGTGCCGTCTTAACAGTGCCAGCCATTCAGTTAAAGTACATTATTTATGTGCTTGATCAGTAAGCATAATTATATGTTTTAACAGTAACAGAAATGAAAAGAGATCGTTTCCCTACATTATATTAAGTTATACAAATCAACATAATTTTCAATTCTTAATCATGTGGGTTTTGGTCAGAAATGGTCATTATGATGTTCATCACTGAAAATGCCACCGTGATCTATCGAATAAGGAATCAGACTCACATGCCAGAGGTTATCGCTTGGAATCCCGCCTAGCCCGAAATAAAGACTATCGGATAGGGAAGACAACGGGAGACCACCCTTGTAATTGTGCTCTCTCCCCAGGGCATTGCTCACGCTAGCTGGGCAATAGACTACCCTCAAAATCGAGTATGCCACCGAGAAATCCCCCCCTGACAATGCCAATTTCCAATGACGTTTTTCTCATATCAAAAACAGGCACACTGTCATCATTTTCGTCTTCTTCATTTGCATGACGTGATGTAGTGTTCGTGTGGTTTCTATTGGGTTTATGGGATATTAACAAGAGGTACATTTGTGATCGAGGAAATTGTATGGAGTTACGCAAGAACCTTGTATATACATGGACAACTCCGTAAATGCCTGCCTCTCCAATGCTTTTTTCACGTTTTGACGCATTTTCATAACTACCCCTCCACATATTCTGTGTGACTCCGTAAATTGATGGTCTCTTTGTGCTAGGAGGCATCTGATTTCAGGGTGGGTGCTGTGCGGATTTTGTATGGTTTCCGACAAACACAGATATGTTTTGCGGTTAATTTTGTTTTTTGTTACTAGGCACCAGAAGTTATTCGGATGAAGGACAGTAACCCATACTCCTTTGCGTCGGATGGCTACGCATATGGTATAGTTATTTACGAACTCATCACCCAGTCATTACCATATTCAAATATTGGCAACAAAGATCAGGTGAGGGAAACATGACACTGTGCAAGCGATGGATCGTCTGAATGCATTCACGTAAAGATATTGCGTTTGTCTTTTATTGGAAGCAGTTTCTTGTCTTAGAATTACAAAATCCTAAATTGCAAGTGTTTTGGGTATAGTTTGGCAAGACCTAAATCCATAGTACACAGACACAGTGAACTCGTAACAGAGGTTTAAATCAACATGCCTCGTCAGCCGTGCCCAATAACCCGGTCTCGTTCCGTTGATTGCTTGTTGAATGGGTTTTAAATGCTCGAAATTTAAGGATGCGGACCCCCGATGCCCTTGCATTTACACTTGTAGAGTGCAAATAAATTATCAAATATGCTCAGAAAGCAACATAACTCAAATTATATCTAATATAAGTGTTATTTAAGGTTTAGTCACAAAACCGATGTATTAGATATTTTTTCCGAAAGTGATTAAGCGCAGTTTGCGATGTGATAAATCGATCGACGAAGGCAGGTAAATCCCACTGATTTTCTGTGTAAACCACGCACTTTAAGAACATGGCCTTTAGCTCGCAGTTTTGTGGATCCGTTCATGAGTATCTGAATGAGTCACAACAAATCTGGGTTAACTTGTCTATAAAAACTTTAGTAGATCAAGGATGTTTCTGTGTGTGTGTGTGTATGTGTGCGTGTGTGTGTGTGTGTGTGTGTGTGTATGTGTGTGTGTGTGTGTGTGTGTGTATGTGTGTGTGTGTGTGTGCATGTGTGCATTTGTTTTGGTGATAAAGGACTTAGTCTGATGGATGAAGAATGATCACTCCGAAGATCACGCTGGTAGCCAGCGAGGTCAAAGGCGGAGCGTATCAAAGAAGCTACGTATTCTTCCGTGTGGTGTATCTTTCTGTAAAGAAAGAAACATCATTAATTCACTATTTTCTTGCACTTGTTGCTACGCAGATCTTGTATATGGTTGGTCGTGGTTATCTTCGCCCGGACATGAGCAAAGTACGTAAAGATTGCCCCAAAGCTCTGAAAAGGATGTGCCAGGATTGTATCAAGTTTAACAGGGATGAGCGACCCCTATTTCCGCAGGTACGTCACAATCTCAGGGTACTTACAAGCTTCTCCATAAAGAGATTCTGGTGCCCTTTCGGCTATAGCAAGAGCTGCGCGGATATAATTAAAACAACGAACACATTAGTGGCGTAGTGGTAGATTGTCAGACCCGAACGGACCCTGAGCTTGCCTACCACTATCCTGGAGGCACTGTGTTCTGTCATCTGCTCTCGTGAATTGGAAAGCTATGTTTCGAGAGATGGTACAGAGAGGGGACTGCAAACATGAATAGCATGAATAGAATGTCTTCAAAGGGGTAAAAGTAACCCCGTTCCTAGTAGTGGCTACGGCCTTGAACAGGATGAAATAATTAAGAAATTAAAACCAAGATCTATTCCCCTTCAAAGTTAACTCTCTTGAGATTTGATAGACGTAGTTCCATGCCCACCTTTAACCCACTTCCTCACCTGTAGACAAACCTGCGCTCGAAAGTCACCGCCACTCGACTGTTCCCCTTAAAAGCCACCAACCATTTTTCTTATCCCTTTTCAGAACTGATAAACATTAATATCAATATCTTTATAGATACTGTAAAACCCAAGTAGACACCCGTGCTGTTTTAAACACCCACATTAATTTAATAAACTCCGCCCTCTATTAATCGGCTCTTTTGCACGCCCCTGTGACGTTAGATTTTGTATGACTATTTTCTATAGATATTGATGGTCTGTGTGCTCAATAATTGTAAACTTATCGGAGGCTTCTAGACTGTGTGAAAACATTTATTGTTAAACAAGAAATTTTATCATGCGTTTTAGAATTCAGTACCGCTCGCTCTTTTAAACGCGTTTTCTATTCAACTCCATCCCGTTGGACAATCGACATATATTAAACGAGCGGGCCTTTTTTTAGAAGTTTTATTGTAACAGATCCAGCTTCTTTGTTTCATCGTCGTTTACATAACTCACTATAAAATAGTGGATTACAAATAGTCATATTGTAGACATGTGTATTTTCCTACTTTAACGTTACAGTGTGTTATGTCATCCGGCAATTTAGAACAAGGCGCTAAACTTTCTGCTCACTCTGCATTCATGAAACTTATGAGAGAAGAAAACACTGTAGCTTAGAGAGATTTGGTGTAATAATTTTGTTATGTTCAGCTTGGATCATACTAAAAAAATGGCCTCGTAATTTTAAGTGCGTTCAAGTAAAACTAGATTTAATATTGAGCAATAGATACGTTCCCTACCAGCGTTTTATGCACGCCCGCCCGCCCTTTCCGCAAAGCCAGAACCAAAACTGAGCTAGATCATAGAACGGTATACTCACAGAAGACGTGAAGTAACCATTCTGATTTCGAGTTGGTAAAAAAAGTTTAACACATAGCAACCACACGCGGTGCTAGCCTGCTTTTACCATCATGGCCAGGTCCTGATTTTACACCTTACTACCATTACATATTTTATCCTGGTCATGCTGAGGGATGATAGAGAAGGATCGAGACTCAAATCTCCTAGGCTTCGGATTATGAGACAGCTACTTTAACCACACAGGCACACTGCGAAATACACGAGATTCTTAATTTTTGCATCATAGGTTCTGCCATTTGGATCATTTTTTGTGTAAATTTTCTTAAATTTTGTTTCGTAAATTTTCCCAGAATTTTTACTATTGTTTTACTTCCTTTTTTGTCGAATAAGTGAACGCTACTTACCACGGGCTATCATCTTCGCTAGCATCGTGTTCCCGAACCTTCTCAATATATATTGCATAAAACATAACTTTTCACCAGCGTCACATTACAGTGCTCATACCATATTTGGTGTCGTTAGGTGATATCGTACATTGATATCAGTTTCCTAAGTTACAAATTTAACCTACGTAGGGACGATTAAAAACTGGATACTGCAAGTTTCTTGGTGATGGGTCCTCTATTTTTCAAGTACACAATTACCACTACTGAATATACGCAGATGGTACTCGTTTATAATTTAGAGTATATGCAAAAGCAGTTCTTATTTTTCCTCACCTATTTTTTAAGAAGGAATTTAATAAGAGATTTTAGTTTTCTGTTTGCCGCCTTCTGATCTTTGACTATCTTCATTCCATTTTGTAGCTTCTTGCATCAGTGGAATCAATTTTACGATCGCTCCCGAAAATCACACGAAGTGCATCGGAACCTATCCTTCATCGAGTCAAACCAGGTTCGGAAGTGGACATCGCCTATCCCTGCCCAACCCCACACACGCCGATGCAGAACCCACTTGTCTTTAATTTCTTCCCAGGCCAGGCAGCTGTTTATTGAAACTTGGCACAGCGCTATGCTATCAAAGGTCATGGAAATGATATTAATGATGTACTACCATCACTCTCATTACACCCGATCAGTCATATACTGTTCACGGCGCTGAGCGCTTGCATAATCATTAATGATAAAGCTATCCTAACTGAATTAAAGAGAACTCTCCGAAGAATGGATTTATCTGTACTGCTTTATTAGCGAACGTTCATAATAATACTCAGAATCAGGCAGGTCGGATTTAAAACTTCGATCTCTATAATTATGAGACGAAAGTGTTCATGTACTTTGGATGCCTGTATAGATGTACGAAATCCATTCATTTTGGAGGAAAGAAGAACATTGTATATTAAATCAGCCAAACAATGTGACAGGTGACGCTAACGCATAGGCGGAGTAACACAAAATGTCACATATCTAATTGTTTAAAACTAAGTTTCGAAGGGAAATTTCCGTGTTCTGCAATAAGGCGTTGATTGACACCTGGCACAGCTATTAGTACTTTAAATGATGTCAACCGTCAACAAATTCTGTTCATGAGATTCATTTTGCAAATTACTGATAAATATAAAAGAACGTTTTTAAAGTGTATGTATCACAATTTTTATGTGACGGACAGCGTATGAAAGAGGGTTTTTTTGCCTTTTGGGAGAAGAGACAGTAGTAGTAGGCAAGAAAATTAAGCCTTGAGGCGAACCAAAATAGTCTTTTTTATGTTGCGGACCCCGCAATTGGCCAACGTCACTTGGAAGTGAGAGGGGGTGTATCTATTTGCAATGCCAAAACAAGGGGCTGCACATAAGGTATTTCCAACATAGAAAGAAAGGATTTTAATGACAACGAAGTGGGCCCAGCGCATTCTCATTGATTCCGTTCAACAGCACGCTTGTTTTGCTTGATTCAGGGTTCCCGAAACGATGTCAAGTGAATAACACAATCAATGATGCTTAGGGAAGCAAGATAGTGCTGTTGACGGCTATATAGGGAAGAGATATCAATTTCGTTATATTCAGTGCCGGCAGAGCATTTCGAACGATATTTGTTTTCCTGTGAGATTTAAGTGATTTATTCGATCGGGGGGCCCAAAGCGTACACCAGCAGTAAGCGCATATATGGGGCTTTGTGTTCAGGAGTTCACCCTGTATTGTACATAAATTGGCTCTGTCCCTTTTTGTTGTTGTCCGCTAGTATCACAGGTGTAAAACCATATTTTGAATTAAGGAAGATACCAGTTCTACTAGCCAGAAAGAACCAGTACTGTGTGATTGAATCACATTGGTTGGTGCAATAGACTAGAAAAAGTAGCGTCAAGTTCATCAGGACGTCACGATTCAACGAATGGAAATTTCGTAATAGAATATTTAACAAGGAAATATAATAGTAAACTGAGAGACATAAATAAATAAAGCCTAGGTTTCTCAAGCGTTGTCAAGATTTGATGGTTTGAATTGTGTTGTCTCTGTTTATTGATTGTAACTGCAGTGGTTTACACTTGTTCTTTGAAACGCTTCCCATGCGATATGCAACAGACACAAACCAAAGACTTTCTCTATAGTCTTTGCATAAACTTAGGCTTTGGGTAGACCCTTATTCGAACTGACTGTGTTAAGCTTTCGGATTCAGTCTTTTGGCCAGATCCTGATCTTACAGTATAGATTGTATTTGATAAAATTCAATGAAATGCACATTTCCAGTACGTTTTATCCGTGACAACTTACATGGAGAACCATAACCTGAAGCGCAAGAGCTCACGTGCGAACAATGCAACTCTGTGAATACTAACACAACAAATGACTGATTCAGTTGACCTTGACCTTAAATCTTAGTTGATTATCCGATTCGGATCTGTAAATATAACCAATATAAATTAATCAGAAACCTATCGTTTACACATGAACAAAAGTATACGCAAACACAATTGTGACTTGAGTTACTGAGATCACAAAAGTATATAAATGCAAGGATCTTAATGAAATAGCATACAACAAAATGTTGTAACAAAGTTTATTTACCTCTTGCGTATTCTCTTTTAATTCTTTGTTGTAGTTGACCTGTTCAACTAACCTAACCTAAAGATCGTAAATTGCTTGGGGATATATGTATAAGTACTAAGGCAGGCACACTAACTAGTGTAATAATAAAGACGACAATCGACGGGTAATCTGCCTGAGTACTTATATAAATAAAATGGCACTGATGAAGCTAACAGCGAAACAAAAATATGGTTGCTGCTGGTGGAAAGAATTCGGGATCGACTACCTGGATTGTCGACTTTACTATCGCACTAGTTAGTGGTAAAGTCTTCGTTTTCTGTGTGGGAGATCCTGGGCTCGAACCGGGCCAGCACCTCAAGCACTTCATGTTTAACAAGTTATATATATATATATTTAACCTACATGACAAATTCATGATTCATGCATACTCTAGAGGTTAAATATACCGATAAATTGCTGGCATATCCGAAACAACCTAAGAAACTACTTCATCACTAGATCCTATTTACATCCGAAGTTCCTTTTGCTAGGTTTAAGTCACGCTTTCAGTTCCCACAACTTCACCACTGGATTTCAGCCTCTCTCCCCCTGTTCATTTACTTCAAGCCGTAATAATTATCCACCGTTTATTCGGCACTCATCCACGGTATCTGTAGCGTTTTCACATGAGCAACTTTACTTCCCTTTTTCAAGGGCAATTGAAGATTCTTTCTATGCCGTATTTCCAAATCAAAGTCTCGCAGCAGGCTACGCTGCGAAAACATGAACGCAAACAAGAACTATAAAACCCCACGGACTAGAAACACAAATTCAATCAGTGTAGAGGTGTTACTCAATTTGTTTTGTAGTATCATAGCATAATAAGCAACATTATGGCATGTTTTAACTCTGTAGCGGGACTGTTTACAAGGCTGATATTATCACAAAATGGCTCCCAAATTAATGCACATAATTCCGAATCATAAACGCACAGCGCCCTCTTCATGTATTTGAATTTAGTGACGAAAAGGCTTTATATGATAATTATCATACCCTTAAGACAAATATGTCACCGATCGATAGAAAGCGGAGGTGGTCCTACACTGGAACTCAGTAGGAGAGTGCAAGAATTCTGGACAAGAAGTTGCAGAAGTCATTTCTCGATTATTGTGAAAGACCTTGACGAAAGGCACTTGAAAGTTTTAAATAGAATATCTTTGGTGGAAAACGAGCTTCGATACCGAACTCAATGACTCCTAGAAATAGCTGCAACCTTACAGTTCGACCTTCCTAGAATATGATAAGGTATATCACCCGGTAAACGTATTGTAAACTGACTTTTTCACGGATGAAAATCCTCATGAATCTTCTATAAATTTCAGTACGTGCAGAAAATTAATACATCAGTAAATTGATTCCACAATTCCCTTTTCCTAACTACTTTGTACAATGACGAAGACCCTATTTACCGTCCAACGAAGTTGTCACAACACATGGCTCTCTTGTTTGCACATGACTCCCTTATGAAGGAGCTCACGGAGAGGTGAAGTTCAATACAAAATTTCTTCAGCCTGAAGGTGTGAACTTCCGAAGGATTCTCCTTCTTCTCTCATGTGAATAGGAGATATTGACCATCCCGTCGAAGTGA
>JAAAKL020011484.1:0-13623 GCA_010016065.2 Carybdea cf. marsupialis auct. non (Linnaeus, 1758) | reverse complement strand
TAGTTAGTTAGCTAGGCAGTTAATGTGGTTTGCTTGCCTTATATGTGACCATGAAAATGATTCTCATTCTCAAATTGATGACCTAACACTGCTACGTGAGTCACTGGAATCAGACAGCATAGCCGTGGAGGACCAACTCTTATCAATTCAGAGGTAAAACCTTTGTAATGTATCATTAGAAACATCTAGAACTCTACCGGAATGATTAGTATAAAAGGACACGTACTGTTTGACCTCGTGTGGATAGTAGGCCTTAAACATGTATCACTTTTTTGGAAAGAAAAAGAAATCACTCATTAGAGTGACCATGCGAAGTGCACTTCTAAGGGGGTGGCTTCTTGGTGTTAGTTAAAATATAGGTGATAACATGGCAAACTAAATTGTTGTTCTAAAAATAAAAGCAATAAAAGCATTTAGCAGGGCATGACTAAAAGGAGAATTTTGTAACAATACCCCTAAAACGCAGTCTCTCATAAAGAACCTTTGGCTCTGTTTAAATGTATTTTGTATCCTTTTATTTTCAAGAAGAAATTCATTTACCTCTGTTAGATTCATTGTTGCCTAACAAGGCTCCAAGCCCTCTGTCAGTCCAACTTTTGCTTTCAATAATCTTCCATATTTCTCAAAAAGTATGACTCGTCTAAAGTCCTGTCAATTCTTCATGGAGTCTTGCGCTGTCTGGGCAAATATGGCCCTTCTGATACCTTACTTTCACGTGTCACATCTTCGATGTAGTCCAACCACTCATGAGATTCTGCATTTTACAGTCTCTCTGTGATGCAAGCCACAACATCTTGGGACTTCCTAAAGGAATTCTCAATAATGGTGAAAGCCTTTCTTGAAGTCTCTATTTAAAAAAAGCTGTTAAACATTTCATGGAAGCCAAGGAACCACTTGCTCTTACTTCAGCAACTATCTTAAGTGTTTGCTCTCCTCTTGAAACTTCTTTTTTGCAATATTATTTTTTTTAAGTAAAGCTTCCAGTGAGACTAGTCTATTGTCCAGGGAGTAGGGCAAGATGATCTTCTTGACTTCTTGCCGTCATTGACTTTTGATTTATCAGGCTTGTTTAACCATGATAACCTTGGGTGATCCACGGATAAAAGACATCAAGTCCTCAATATTCCATCGCATTTCTTATGTTGTTGTTGCTTTTCATTGCGTCTTGTACAACAGGATTCAATACGTGAGCTCTGCAGTAAAACTAGAGAGTAGGGCTTTTTTCCTGGTTTGTTTCTTTGCGCAATGCAGCTACATGGCCAGAAACATTAGCAGCACTATCATAAAAGTCATCCCTACTTTAATCTATTGTAAGCCGAAATCCCTTCCTTGGACGATTTTGTCAATCGCTACTCTCTCAGTCTGTGAAGTTTCGAATATATATTTCGAAAGATATTTCGAAAGATATTTCGCATACATAAATAGAATGCGATGTGCTTGGCTCATCTGACACTATTTTCTGAAGTTTTGATTCTTCTGGCACATATGTTTGTTGGTGAAATATTGTAAATACAGAAAAACGTATCTTGGATTTGAACTTAACCACAAATTTTGCCATATTTGGAGGTTCAAATTTAATCAATGGATCTGAGATAGTACCTGAGACGAAAACTGTTTTATTCTCAGTTCACCAATGGAATGTTTCACGCCAAAACGAGAGTTCCAGTTATGACAAAATTGCAATTACTTAGAAAGCCGATTTAATCTTAAATCACAATCTTGGATAAAGCTCCTATAAGTTCTATCAAGTCATGTGAAAATGAGCAAATATTATTCTCAACATTGTAGCATAAAAATTAAAAACAGAATCAAACCCTCGGGGACTTGTCCAAATATATTATCTCAACCATCCAAAATAGTTCCTCATTAGAATATTATAAGGGGGCTTTAGCCAACCTCTCTCTTACGCTAGGCCTATGAGTTACTAAGTTCTCTAATAGGTTTGTTGATAGGTTTGTTAATTAGTGAATAAATATTTAAAGGTAAGTAATTTAGTTAGTTGATTAATGCTGTCGTTAGTTAGTCTAGCTGGTTAGTTCCTTAGTCAAATAAGTATTTATATACTTAGTTTGTTATTATGTTATTTCATTACTTTATTAGTCTGTGAGTCCGCTAATTTCTTAGTTTGTCGGCTTCTTAGTTTCTTAGTTTCTTATTCTTGTAATTTCTTAGTCTGTTCGTCCGCTGGCTTTGTAGTTTGTCGGCTTCTTAGTTTCTATTCTGTTAGTGTGCTACTTTGCTTCTTTTTTAATTAAGTCATTCAGTTTGTTTGATAATTTCTTAATCTGTCATTGTTTTAGTCTATTAGTCTATTAGTCTGTTAACTCTTTACCCTGTTAGGTTCTTAGTTTATTATTCGGTAAGTTTGTTATTTTTTTACTCTGTTGGCTTGTTAGTCTCTTAATCTGTCAGTATGTTATGTTGTTAGTTTGTTAGTTTGTTAATCTGATATTTTTTGTTAGTCTGTTAGTGTGTTAGTCTGTTGGTCAGTGAAATCGTTCGCTTGTCAGTTTGTTGGTTTTTTACTTTTCTGGTTGGTTAGTTGGTTAGTTTTGCAGTTGGTTGGTCGTTTAGTTTGTTGGTCTATTGAACTGTTGCAGTGACATTTGCTTTGTTAATATATGGGATAAAGGGGTTGGTGTTGGCAATATATTCAAAAACTGACATTTGTAAAAAGTGCATCACTCTATGCAAATTATGCCGTTAATGACGTGCTGCTTGGTTGTTTCTCGGTTGTCTTTCAACTACTTCAATACCCAGTTTTTGGACAGGAATTTATGTATAGAGTCGGATGATTCAAGGACCGTTTGAGCTCAGCTCAGCTTACCGATCAGCTTTGTTATTGTTGTTAACGTTGTGCCACCTGAATGGGTAAGGTCACTTCTGGAGACAGATTCTTCTCAAGGTTAACGTTGCTTCTTATCAACTGCATTCAACAATGTATGCAACTTTCCGGTTTCAACTCAGTAACGCTTTAATATACTATGTAGGCATTGCAAGCAGAGTGTAAGTTTTTATACAAAAAAGAAATGACGCTATTTCTATGCTTTCCTGGAATTTATATGCGAAAAAACTCGTTAGTTTACGTATAGCTCCTTAAAATTGCAGAGTGCTATTGGAGAGAAAAGATTATTAATGATAAAAGCTTTTAAATTGGTCATTCCAAATACTCTCCCTTAACTAATCACAATCTTCATGAGTAATTTGTACTCTCGAATCTAAACGTTTATCTTTTGAGGATGGGAGTAGGGTTGCATATATTTTAGCGGAGATAGTGCTGGTTTGATATCCACATTCACTAACAATTATTTGGGGGTATAAAATAAACAAATTATGTTAATGTAAACAGAATACAATACAAGAAAGGATACAAACTAAACTTTTAGATTAAGCTAAACTTGTCGGCTCCTTGATGATTGCGTGTTAAGTTAATGACCTAGTAAACTAGGTTGCGGAACTAAATTTTTTAAGCCTTTCTCATTAATCCGAGTACGTAATTCAACTAGAGTTTGTTCAAAGTATATATGCAATTCTTCAACTTCTCTTAAATGTTATGTCAGTTCTTCCAATTTTTAAAAAAGTTTTATCATTGGATCCAACGTTGTCCGTATGGTTTCCAAATGCAGGATTTGATTTGATGGACTATATGATAATTAGCACAATGCTTATTGTAACTTTTGCAATTGAGTTTTATTCCTACATTTGGTTACCACAATCTATTATGGTCACGTGTTTCCTTTCATACATATTTGCTACAACCGTACTAGTGTAATTGCCCAATACGTAATGCAGCCTAGACTTAAAGGGAAGAACTTAATTGTAATGAAGAAAAATAGGATCTTAGCATCTTAGTACAAAGCAACAGTTCAAGGTTAAAAGTTTTTGTGACAAAAAACATTCTTTTTAGAAAGAGGAAAAAGAGTTGGCTGAGAATGTAAAGCTTTTCTAGAGTTATGTTTAGGAAGAGTTTTTCTCATCTTCAGTTTTTCAAGACGTTGGCAAAGGGCTTTGCTTTGGCTTTTGGTTTGCTCTAAAGGGTTTTAAAATAACATCAGTGAGTACTGTTGGTAAGCTTTTGGGTTAAACTTATCGCTCTAATTTTAAAATCAAATGAAAACTCATGTCCGACATCTTTTTTTGATTTAGTTAAAGTTATGAGTCGTTTTTAACCGAGTAATAACTATTATAACCAGGAAGTCCCATTTTTACACCTTCATTTGCTCCATCATGTTATTGTAACAGCTTTATATGTATTAAAAAGGGGATAGACGTAGAAACTTTGAAATAATGAAATAGTTTTATCCTCCATGCCACTAGTAGTATTTTCATGTTTGTATGGAATATATAAGACTGAAACGACCGCTGGTGATACATATTTTCTTTTAGACAAATGCAATGTCCTGCCATTTTTCAATTTCGAGTGTGCATGGTAATCTACAGTGATATACAAAAGGAAAACATCACAGCTCAGAGTACAAAAGTAGAAAGAACAGACAGGAACATTTTCAGAGGTGCTGAGGATAAATTCTCGCGATGGATTGAATTACTTAAAGCATTTCACGACATTCTAAATTTTCCTTGTATGTCGAAAACAAAACACTTACCTCTTTACGTTGGTAATGTAAAGTGATTATAATAAGGTAAGTGTCGACCAGGATTACGTCCGAGCAAAACTGGAAATATTGAGCAGACAGAGCAAATTTATGTGCATATAAGAAAAGGGGACGAAAGATTAGAAACTAGAAAAAGGCAAACCAAGGCGACAAGGAGGACTTGGCTTTCATGTTCTAAATTGATCAAATGAATGCAATAACACAACCCAATTTAAGTCTTTGTTTCTAAAAATAGATACTACATCACTCGAGATCTCAAACACCGGGGATGGAAATTAACTTCAAAACAAGGCAATGGTGCAAAGCGTCCATTGTGTTATCTTCTTGTCTGTTGAATATTCTTAGCCATGGTCCACAAACACTGCTTCTACGGTAAGTGTGTCAGTGACTCAAGACACTGTGATCGGGATGAAATGAAAGTAGGGTTTTTTTCATTACTTTTTTCCCAAACCAGGCAGAAATCGAGAGAGATGTCACCGCTGGGTTAGAGCTTTTTCTTGTGAGGGCTGTCCGGAGCTACGTGTTAACCAACACACCTACATTTGCAGTCTGCATTTTTCCGAAGGAAAAGAAACGACAAAGAAATATCCTAACCCTACCAAGCAAATTTTATGGTTGCTCAGATAAGTCGGCTGGCATTGACTTTATGTTTATTACACAGCTTTCTTCAGTCGTTGAATTTTATTGAAACTCGCCACAGCCGATCTTCTGATACGTGAGTTTGTATGATTTTCTGCCAAAATAATCACGATTATCTGTGTAAATTACATTTACTACGCAGAGAATCCTTGTCTCTGTTATTTGTTCATCAATACATTACTAGCTTCACTCTTGCCCTTTACTGCTCTAGTACTGCTCTGGTATTGTGCTCTTGAATGCCATTAATTTATATTTAACTCAGTAACCAAGAGATATTTAATATTGATAGGGTGCTGAAATACTCACCACGGCCTTATTTTTCTCCTATCTTTTCAATTTCGACTAAAAGATGCCCTAATAGGAGGCGATCGCCTACAGAGCAGTCTCAACCTCCAACCAAGAGTAAGAAGCTGAAGATAGCTTTTAGGTCGTCTATCTGATTTTCTGTGAGTGTGGACGTTTTTTGTGTCAGTTCCACAGCAGAAGGCAACGCAGGTATCATACACGCTGAGGTGAAACATTCAAAAGGCACAAAGACTGTATCTACCGGCAAACGACATAGCTGGCACAACAGTTTCAACCTTTCTCGGTCAAATCGCCTTTGGTGTTGCGTCATCGCTAATGTGACGTCACACAACAATAAATGGGTTTGTGCTAAGAATTACTATCGTTTTAAAAATACACATGAAACTTTTCAATGCAAACAAGGGGCAACTGATGGTAACAACCGTTTCTGCTTTTTTTAGTTCTCGTATGAGTAGGAACGCTTGTGCAATATTACCAGGTTAGAGGAGTCAGTCATTATCCTTGACTATATTGACGCCTCTAAGAAAGCAGACACGCATGCAGCTAACCTGTGTGATACTGATCGACTGTATTCTTTGACAAGGTTTTACATCGCAAGCAGTCCAACCTCAAAGTACAGCTGAAACAAATCTGTAGGGTAAGAGAATCTTTTGCATTTGCACTTTTAATCTAAATATTCGAATCGATTTATTTTTCTTTTTAACAAAATGGTTCGAATTGTGCTGCTCAGATAAATAATTATCGGGAAAAGATCTAGAATTATCCCTATGGCTTCTGAAAATCTCTCTGTCACGAGTGTAAAAAGCTTGTGCTTGTATCGGAAATTATACCAACCTAGGACACATGGAAGATAAATGCAAACATTGCATTAGGATAATTCACTTTGAGAAGGAAAGAGAACATGTAGTTTGTATGGTAATTTTATACCTCAAGAACATCAGTAACAGGGAATACGACAATGATGCTGCTTACAGTTTTTTGCCTATGCTCCAGTGAAACCTCTTTATTATAGTTAATCTATGATCTGTTATGCATTACGTAGACCATCAATGTCGAGTAGTATTTTTTATGTTTTAAACTAGAAATGAAGTTAAGCATTTTTAACATAGTATACTTGCACTCTTATACTTCAGACAGAACAGACCATACTTCATTTAATCTGTCAAACAGAAGATGAAATTCAATACAATTATGCATTTTTTGAGGAGCAGAAAGCATTGCCATTTTCACACCAAGTTTAAGTATATTATTTTAGACAAATTGAAAATAGATTAATTCTCTGATGACGTCGTAAACCTGATGAAGAAATCATGTAACTCCTTTTTAAAATGTGTCTTCTTGCCATTAAGCAAAATATTGCTCACTTTTTCACTTGCACCCTCTAAGGATGACAATCGGATTATTCTATGTACTCCTCACTTCTCATACAAACCTCAGGCATATTGTTTTATACACTTATCTATTTAATTTCAACTGTCACTCTTTAGCCCTTCCAGAAGTTGATTTTCCATTGTAACTGCTTCCCATTTCTCATTACGCCTTTACTCCAACATAAAAGTGAGCGCTGAAGCCGGGGTGCGATTTAACTTATGACCTCGGGGAAAGGATATACCAAATTCGCCACTGCATCGACTCTTTAAATAGCAAATAGAAGGTTAATTGATGACTACTCGAATCAGAGAATAGACATTTTGACGTTTATAGACTCAACAGTCAAACATTAATCGATAAATTAAACAATCTCATTGAAAGTAAACAATGGTGTAAAATTGCCTTAACATACAACTTCGATTAGAGTCTCATGCCTAAAAAAGATGGCCAAAAGAATCTTCACCGAAAAGGGAGTATGTTCATGCTCACCCTCTGAAAACAACACAACAGAGTTTTTTCTTACATTTGTAACAACTGACTTCTTATAATAAAACTGAAAAGTCGATCATATAACTTAAAAATTCCATAAACGCCTAGGCGTTGAAAAAAGGGAAATATTTTAAGTGACGAAAGTTAACTTGGAATCGATGGAACCGTCAGAAGATTTGTATAGTGACTTTGTTTGTTAATGCTTGTCACAATGTCGTTAGATTTGTTTGATATGTTTTGTTCTTGTACTCAGCTGTTCAAAGAAAAAAAACTATTGACGTTAATGATCCCCTTCAAGTCACTCATCAATATTGAAAAAGAAGTCTGCTCTGAATGAATGTTTTACAGTGTGATTTGGGTACTACATTCTGTTCTCTCATTCATAATTTTCTTTAGTGCATATATTTAAAACTATCTAGGTACTTTGGGTCATGTTTGAATAGGGTCTTTAAGTAAATGCTAGATAACCTTTAAGGAGTTTTGGTTACGAAAGTAGAAAAAAACGATGTCAACAAAATGTTTGCCTTTAACATTGCAATTCTTAGGCTATTGAAAAACCCCTATCAAATTATCTATATTAAGTTCTATTATATATACAATATCTTCTATCCTATTCTATCTCATCCTATCCCGTCCTATTCCATCCTATCTAATCCTTTTTCATCCTTTTCCATTGTATTTTATCCTAATCCATCCAATTCCATCCTACTCATTCCTATTCTATCCTATCCCATCCCATCCCATCCTATCTCATCGTATTCCATACTTTTCCTCCAAATCCATCCTATTCAATCCTAGTCCGTCCTATTCCATTCTATTCCATCCTATTCCATTCTATTCCATCCTATTCCATCTTATTCCATCCTATTCCATCCTATCCCATTCCATCCTATTCCATCCTATCCCATTCTATTCCATCCCACCCTATCCTATTCTCTTTCATCGTATTTCATCCTAATCGATCCTATTGCATCCTATTGCATCCTATTGCATCCTTTTGCATCCTATTACATCCTATTGCATCCTATTGCATCCTTTTCCAACCTTCTCCATCCTATTGCATTCTATCCAATCTTTTCCCCTCCTAATCCATCCTATTGCATCCTATTGCTTCCTATTCTATCCTTTCGCATCCCACTCTATTCCACCCTATTCCATCCTATTCCATTCTATTCTGTGCTATCCTATGCTTTCCTATGTTCCTCCAGGATATTACAGCCGGAGTAGGACTCGAAGTTCTGAATCTCACACCCCTTGGATTAAGAGTGCTCTTTACTTTTGGCAACCACTGACTGTACAACTTCTCAGCTCCCTGACTTTTCAAAATTCTGAAAAAGGGGAATTGATACTTACTGTTCTAAGCTGTTAGTATACCTGCATAGGCTGTTAAAAATATTTGAACATTAAAAATCGTTTCAATTTAAGATCCTCAAATCTTTCTGAAGGAGCAGTAAGTGAGAAAACGTTCAGCAAAACTTTAAGGAGTTTAGAAAACCAGTTGAATATCATTGTATATGTGTTGATTACTGGCTTTCAAAGCAAGATCTTCTTTTTTTATTCTGACTTTTCATCTTGTTAAAAATCTTAGCATTTTGAAACAGCGATGAAAATGACTTTCATTTATTATGAAGCAAATCAAATGCTACTTCAACAGAAAACTCTCTGATTAAAACACTATAGCAGTGTTGATCAATTATCTCTTGGCCTAGTTGCATTTGCATCTTATGAGATGATATTGGGAATCCCCTTCCTCCGAGAGGATTGGATAAAGTATTTATGAGGGCTAGCGATAAGTTGTTGTTTACTATATAGATTGGGAAGCACAACATAGGAAACTACAACTTTTGGTAACTTACATCAATGGAGATTTTTTAAAATGTAAAGCACCCGTTTGCCATCAATGTAGCAATAGACCTCTTGGCGACTGATTATGTAGGCGCATTTTGCTTCCATATGATTCACTGGAAATAGTATGGTACTAGTACCTAGAATTCGTGAATCATATGCTATACATCTGCAATGCATAGAAATCATTGAAATCGACTAAGAAATCATACAAATAATCTGAAACGTACTTCATCACTTATAATTTACGATAAAATGTTAGGCCTTTTATATCAGGCTGATATCCAGAAGAATGATTCAGATGATGAATATACGAAGGAGAAATTATTAACTGAGAATTTCCGATATGAAAGAATTTAAACAACTTTTCTATTGTAGTAGGTTATTATGAAAACCAAGTCAGTGTCCAGTTATTATCTTTCTATCAAACATTTTGCAGCCTAGCTTTCTATTATCCAAACGAAACAAGAAAGTAAGTCCTTTAGCACCTCTACTAATGTTATTCTCGCAGTCATAACGTCTATGCTTTTTTCTTCTCGATCCCTTGGTCGTTATCAAGCCTCGTTCTGAAATGTCCTCGTTGCGCATGTCCGATGCTCTCTTTAACTGAAGACAGCTGGATTAATGGGGTGTCTCTTCTTCTTTTAAAAATACGATCTGGTTAATGACTCTTTTGGTCTTCAATTTGACCCGAAAAGTTTAGTATTCGGCGACTTTGTGCACGTTTTGGAAGAAAAAAACTACGACCAAACTACTGGTAGTATAAGCAGTAGACGATTTGAAAAGAACAATGCCTTGAAAAGAGAGAGGAGGGACACATTAGATCTAGAAGAGATTTAAAGGAAAAGGTCATAGCGAAAATTTATTCCAAAATTTAATAATAATTGAAGGGAGAAACACTAACGTTGTGTGATTGGAGAGGCTCTTGATTGTGATGGATGGAGAAGGATAACTTAAGCCATCGAATGTAATTGCAACAACATCATTAAGAGTAGTCTTTCCATTTTGTATCACCATAAGTGTTATTTAACGTACTCTTTCACATTTGGTAGTGCTGCAGAAATCACAAGCTTCACTTTCTCATATCTAAAACCTTTGCGGCCAAACCCAACTCATTTCATTTGACGCTCTCTGTACAATAAAGATAGACTGAATCATCGAAGCTTTTATCACAATTGACATTGGGCTTAGTGTAATATTGACCATGTACTGATTCAATTGTTGGGAAGATCGCAACCTTTTTGGAGCGATCACCGTTTAACCATATTAGTGCTAACCCAATTAGTAATTGCTTTGGCTAAAAGAATAGACTTGTTTCTCAAAAACACATTTAAAGTTTAGATGATTGTTTTTGCGGTAGTAACATGCAGCGCTAGTCAATTTATCAATCAGAACAAATTTGAATGTGGAGAGCGGTGCTTTGACAGATATAATGATAAAGGATGGCAGTAATCGCTGCTTAAACATATAGACAAAGATAAAACAAGCAGTGCAACCAATCGTTGTGCGAATGTCAAGTAGGACATGTGCTACGAAATTTTAATGAATAGCTCAGGAGAAAAAGTTACCTAAGAATCGTCTTGCTGATGACTAAAGGTCAGGAATCGTATATTGCCATTTTTGAGGTCTACCCTAGTTGGGTTTTACTTCTTGTTCTTATTCTTCTTACAGTTACCTCTCCTCCTCCTCCTCCTTCTTTTTCATTTCCCAGCCTTTTAGTTCTCAGTTTTTCTACGACATAAATGACAAAATGAAGTTATGTACAATAGATTCCAAGAACTTTAAAGTAAATTTTCAATGTAATGCTTTGCTAGTCATTTTCTACTCATACCACACTTATAGGGATAGGCCTAGTTTACGAGTTAATTACTGTTTTCACATGAGATAATTTAATGTGGTAAAAAACAAAGGGTCTCAGAAAAAGAGAGAGATTTTACTGACTGCAGCCTTTTCAGTGAATTTAGAAACCTAAAATATATTTTGGAATTGTTTTGTTTTTTTAAAGTATCCTACAAGCTCTCTTCTCAAACTCGCTTACTCCAAATTTTGTATGTTTGCACTATACTTTTGTAAAAATTTTGTCAAATACTTTTACGTTCAAGAAATGATGAAGATGTTCATAGAATGTCAGGTAAAGTACAAGAACAATTTCAAAATTAGGTTGCTTTTATTTAGGCTACAAATACAAAAGTGAAGGAAGGATTAAAACTTATCACTTGTCATCAAAATAGATATATATTAAAATTGGGAACAGATTTTATATCTGAAGTAGTATTTCGCTAATTTGGCGGGAAGAGAACCGAGAATGCTGTCATCACGCTTGTAGCAGCCCAGTTTGAAAGCATTGGCGGCGACACAGGGGGATGAGATACTCGTCCCTCCGTTCTTGGTAGGATCAAGTTTGATGTTTAGCTAAATACAATTAGAAAATGTTGAAATAATGATTCAATTTTGTGACATACTTCGTTTTCATGTTATTCTACGATTTAGTTAGAAGGCATACTAGAGAAAAGTGAAAATGTCACCACCGGAATTCGAACCCTGGAACCATGCTTTCGCAGCGTGCTGTTCTACCTGAGCTATCGTGACACGGTGATAACATAGTTCACTTTTCTCTCGTCGACACGTTAGCCCCTGAGATTCCATCCAGGTCTGCCCAATTTTGTAGACCAACCTCTCCGTGCCATTTGAATTGACCATGGAAGGACTCCCATCCGGCCCATCGTGCTGTCCACAGCCCATCTCCAGTCCTTCAAACTTGACATTTTCAAATCCTTTCTTCTCTGTAACGCAATTTTATGATTGTGGACATGCCATAAAATTATCAAGAGCAACTGCAAGATAAAAGAGCACTTGCATTTAGCCCTTCAGTATTCCATGGCTTCATGACATTGGGTCTTTTGGTCAAACCCCTTGGCGAAAGTAGTAAAATCGGGCTGATTGACTATTATCGTTCAGTGTTCTTGTGCCAATTAACGAGTAGTAGTCTCTCTCCGCATAAACAGCTAGAGAACACTACTCTTCATGGTAAGTAGTTTTTGAAGGCAGAGATGCATCATTGAAAATTGTCAATGAAGCAAAAGAGCCTCAATCGTCGAATCAAGTCCTGCACGACTTGTTATACATTTTTAAAGTTGTAACTAGAACGCTAGTTTTAAAGGTTAAGTCTCATTAAAATTGGTATGAAGCATTCAATAGGCTTTAACATTCTTCTGCCATAACTGTTGAAGTCTAAGGAATTGAATCTTGCCATAAATGTTGCATATGGTTACACTTGTAGATATTTTGTTTCCAATGCAAGAGAAGTAATGCAATTTGCCTTTAAATTTCAGTTCAGTGATTCTAATGGCACAGGATGCATGATGATTGGAATTTACAACCCTTTGTCTTCATATTCTTACGGAATTGATACTGCCAGTATGCAAATAAGAGAGCTTACTAGCTAATCAACGCGCTTAATTTTTTCGAGGCATTGGAATTTTAAAGAAATATGGATAGAGTCGACCTAAAAATCTGTTAAATGTAGCAAAACTGCTCAAAAAGATTTATTGTTTTGCATTTGTTTCCATGTATAGCCGAATAAAGGACAATAGACATTCTACAAAACCGTGTTGATAACAAATGAATAAAACCACTCAAAACACTGAGTATTATATGTATCATTGATTAATTACGACTTTAGTTAACACTTTCGGGAAACCGAGGGATTAAGGTCACAAATCTACACATTGGCGAGGAAACACATGAAAGAAACACGACAAATTGCACGATGTATTGAGGCAACTTCAAGAAGATTCATTAAAAAGCATGCCCCACTTATGAGTAAAAGAGTACGTGGTACGTTTTGTCAATGAAGGACCCCAGAAATTACCAAACTTATTTACAATAAAAGACTATCGTTCGAGTAAGGCAAAGGAAGGTGTAAATTATAAGGACTATAAAATTTTTGCAATTTGGTAACTAAGAGCATAAGGAAAGGTAAAACCCAATGCAGGCATGCGCTGCTGAGTGAATATACAAGAAATACGAAAAAGTTTTGGAAAGTTGTTAAATTCATTTATCCTCAAAGTGATAAAGCAGAAGAAAAAAAATTAAAGTCGCTAGAATCTGTGGGAAGATGGAACACAACATGACAGAGATGGTTAATTCCTTCTTAGTCATTCACTACTTGTGCTGCAAAGCTATGTTCTCTTCTATCTCTAGACGTCTCTTGGAAATGGGACGATGTTATTGAACAGATGCAACGCACAGGATTCTTCGTCTTCTTCAGAAACAAAAATCCAATAAAGCTCCTGGTCTTGACGATATCCAAGCAGGATCCATAAAACCAGGAATTTAAGCTTCTTAGACAACAATAGAC
>JAAAKL020011483.1:0-13623 GCA_010016065.2 Carybdea cf. marsupialis auct. non (Linnaeus, 1758) | reverse complement strand
GTCAGACGAAAAAAGCTTTTCAGTACTAAAATGTTTTCACTATTTCGTGCAGTTTTAAAGAATAGTTCCTGTGCAGTTTGCGCTTGGTGGACATACATTTTTGCTTCCGTATGGAGGATTTTGTGATGGCCCCAATCAGCTAATAAAAATGAAAATTGTCAAGTAGTCTTTGCGATTATTCTCATTATCTTAAGTCGTTGTTGATTTTATTCGATGAATCTACGTACCCCACTTTTTTCTCGTTTCATTAGCGCTCTGAACTGCTATTTTCTCTAATGTGGAAAGCACTTTGTGGACCGTACATTACAGCTTGGTTTTTTCTTGCTTTCAAAATTTGCATCGTTTATACTACGGTGGTATTAAATGTGATTTTTCTGTTTCAAATCCCGTTGCTTCTATTATAAGCGCTGTACTGACATGCCAATAGTCCGATCCCCGTTTATATTTACTGCCCCTTTTATTAGGTAGCTGAGGGTATTTACAATCTTATCCTTCGATTTATGGAGTGAGACCCGAGAAATGCACAAAAATTGGAAATAGGACCCGATGTACTTGCTGACCCCTGTGACAATGAAATCGGCAAGGTCTTGGTCCCCTAGGACCTATTTCTGACCTTAAAAACTGTTTGAAGTATTTTTTCGATGCTGTGTTAGTTTCATTGTCTCCGATTATGGCACAGCTGACCTTATAGCCTTATGCAACGGGGTGTTGTTTTGTCAGCTTCACTTTATTGGTAAACACACGTATATCGATGATCAAGATTACTCGGTGGATTTGAATCCCGTTTTTGGTATTTGCAGCTGCATACATCAAACAACAGCTAGCGAATCGAAATGATTACGCTCGAATTCATTGGATAGAGCAGGAAAGAAGGTCATTGTTTGTGCTTGACTATTAATTGAAATGCGTCGAATTTCCGTCTTCTGGTTCTGATCTTTCAAGCCAAGTTTGCTTCCTTATGTTTGTACATGAGGCAAAAATCAAGCAGCTTGTTTTAATACTCAGAACGTGTTAAAACGTTTTTAAAGTCGTTGATCCCCCTCCTTTAAACGCTAATATTTGTCGACAATTGGTAATCAGTTCAGAGGAAAGATTGTTTGCAGACGTGAAAGTCAAATCGTTGAGACAGTCTCTCGCCTTTTGATTTAGTTTTCACGCCGTGGGTGTGTGTTTGCATTTATGAAGGAAATCTGATTTCTTCTTTGCTTTTCTTGTGATAAACATGGCTTATATCATTGATCTTTGTAAGATTAACACGGAGTCAATGCTTGATCAATTTATGAAAGAAACAAGAAGACCCCTTTAAAACATGTGAAAGCGTGAAGATATTTTCAGGAAGACATTTCCTGTCAACGTACTCATTATAACAACGTTTCAAAGATGAAAACTTGCGTATGGTATTTGTTTTCCTCAGGGTGGAATCAATTTGGGTTAGCTGTGTTACGCTGAAAGTACATTGAAAGGTCGACATTAATGCTTGGCGTAGGGTGTGGTGTCCTTTTGGATCGGATTCGATGGATGATTCTTATACCTAATTGCACCCTGGTACATGCTATGATACCTTGTGAATCCAAACCTGAAACGATAGACCAAATGGTCTGTGTATCTCTTTCATAAATTGATGTAAACTATAATGCGAATTTAATTATTAAGAAAAAAATCATTCATGCGCGTTTCGAAACATAACCTTCATATTAGCAACGGGGGTCACCATATTTTGGCAACGCATCATGATGGCTGAAGTTATCAATGAGCTTACTCGCCCTGTGATGCTCCCTGAAAATTTCTGGAAATATGCAGTAATGAAGGAAATACAAAAGTCTATCCCAAGTTGCAAAACCAAACGTAGCAGACCTGATAATCCATAAATATCCTTAACCAGTATCATAAGGTAAACGTTTTAAATTAATAGCAAGTGCTTAGTTGAATTGTAGCAGAATTGGGTTGTGTACTTGATACCTGTTTGCCAAAGTTCTGTACCGATATCTGATGGAAGGATCAAAAGTATTTGTCAAACTATACTCCAGAGAGTAACACATATGCGGTTATTTACTGTTATTTATGACTGTCATAGACATTGTAAACATCACTGAAGATAGATTTATAGCCAGTTGATAGGGTTTACGTAGATGTTGACTAAAGTAACAGTTATGTAAATGCTAAAATTCAGTTATATTGTGAGTATTCACATACTGTTATTGTGTGAGTGCCAAAACTTTCTTGGAAGAATCACGTTGTGAAAGATCTGATAACTGCAAGTCTTTGCGCTCGTTATTTTCGCAACCCACTTAATGAGGCATACGTGATGGCACAGAAATCAATGGAGAGGTTTCATTAAGAGATGCATCCTTCGTCAGCAACAACCATTATGGTTTACTGCAATAAGAACAAGTAGTAAGTAAATGTTCACCAACTGTTATTGTGTGAATACTAACATACTCGTATTGTGTCAACACGGTGCTGACGACCTTCAACTTAAATGCACAGAGATGGAGCACTTAATGACCAGATGCCCTTCATGACGTCGCCAAAAACCCTGACCCTCTGTAACTGAAGGCAAGGAAATGCATCCACTAGAACATGGCAGCTCCAATTTAAAGGGCTTGAAATTAGTTAGCAACGTTATTTGAACTTACAATGCATGCAAATGCTGAGGTTTTATCTGGATATCTTCATAAATGTCATAGAACCCCATCCCTGAAATCAACCAACTGTCTGCAAAGGAGTTCATGAACCCCAGATGAGGAGAGGCGTTGCCTTCGTAACAGTCTCACGTAATAACTGACTAATAACAGCGAAACAGTACCAGTTGACTTGATGAAAAGTTCACTGCTACAGTCGCATTTCGGGTAAAACGTGGTCCGTTAACCAAAATCAGCACAGTCTTTATAACATTTTCCCTTCTTGCGTCCCTCCAGCATTACCAAACTTTACTGATAGGCCGACAGACACAGAAGTAATTATTGACAATGCCGCAATCTTGCGATGTCGAGCAATTGGCCAGCCAAGGCCGAAAATTAGTTGGACACGTCAAGGCGAGTTGGTACCCAGTGAGCGTTTCAAAATTTTGCCAGTTGGAGATCTCGAAATAACGTCAGTGCGACAAGAGGATCATGGGTATTTTACTTGCAGAGCAGAGAACACTATTGGCAGCATAACTCACACAGCCAAGTTAATTGTTAAAGGTATGCATTGTAATTGTTAATTCTTTCAATGTACTGGTTTTAGGGTAATAGTATATTCAGACTAATTCTTATAACTTTGAGTGATGCATTTGAACATTTGGTTTTGGGATATAAATTGGATATACATTGAATAATATAGGTTTATGGGAGGCGTATGGCCAATAAAGGTGGTATGTGACTTGCATCGAGTTCCTAGGTAAATGTTGTATTCAACTTTATCTCTGCAAGGGCTGGACAAGATTGATTGTCTCAATGACGACTCATAACAGTCTTATTGCAGTGCTTTAGACTTTTTCACACATATCCACCCCCTTACCCTCCAGGTGCCATAGAGTTGCTGTACTGTAGCATAATAAACTCACGTAAATGCTAAACTTATATCAAGTATTAAAATTGGCGAGGAATTTGACCATTTTCAACTTACAGACCTCTTCTTCTTGGCAGTTATGCCTCAAGAAAATCCTATGCTGAGATTATTTGAAAGATCGACTAGCACTACTGTTTCTCTGTTTTCTTCTTGTGTTATTTACGAGCGGGACGTTTGCCTTAATTTATGTCAACAGTTACCTTCTTCGTCGGTGATGGGATCTTCAAATTACCACTATGAGGAGACGATATGGGTTTCGTCTCGTTAAATAACATGACCTCCTGATTATTACTTCATAAGTGTTTCGTTACGAGGCCATTCATCTCTGACGTCCACAGAGTTTGCCGACTTTTAGAGCGTCCCTTCTTTCCAAAAGTACAATAGATTCTATTCTTCAAGGACAATATATCACAATACCCCAGCCCCACCCCGATCATACCGACGTCTTGCACGCACGGCCCTTATTGCAATTAAAGCCATTAATTCCGTTTTACTCAGAGATGCTTTTTTATGTCCCTGTGTTCTCTAGCTGCCCCATCTTTTACTAGAAAACCCGAAGACGTGGAAATTCTTGATAGTGAGACTGCCTCGTTTGAATGCAGAGCCGTTGGATATCCTGTTCCTGCCATTGCGTGGCACAAAGATGGACGTCGGCTTCCGTCGGATGGACGACACATCGTTTTGCCTTCAGGCACTTTGCGTATTTTATATGCTGGTAGAGACAACGTGGGAGAATACGAGTGCCAAGCCATCAATGTGATCGGCGTCAATGTTGCCAAGGCAAGGCTTTCAGTGAGGGCCCGAGGTAATAGAACATGAGCTTTTACTGTAGTTTAACGGCCCACAGCTTTACGTACGTGTAATCACTGGGGCCCGTATCACCTGTCACTTTTCGATACATGGATCCAGTAGCTCGACATTTACATTTATTTTTCGCCCAAGCAAACTTTATTTTATTCACCCATAAACTGAAAGGATTAAAACTGCTTTTCCAACAGAATGGTTAGAAATGTGACGGAGCGCAAAGATTCATGCACGTTGTTGCAATTTGCACCCACCCTACTCCTGCAGAGTGCTACTTGAGGTTTCGTGATGTCCGGTCCTGTTATGCTGAAATCAAGTATAACTGCCTTGCTTGCGTATCAATGACGTACCGTATTACCTAATTTGGTGCCTTATGACTTTTCTATGCACCAAACAGTGACGTATTTGATTAACACTAATAAATTTATAGTTAAAAATTTAGCTGTGCGCATGCGGGGCCCAAAATACGACATCGTTGATAGAAAATTTGAACAATAACATACTCCAAACAGTTTTCAATCGAATTTCATTTAAAATAGAAATGGCTGACGTTTTAACGGCTGCTGTTTATTTGGTTGGCATTTGCATAAATTAACAGGATGATTTATTACAACGTGGTAGTAATCATCTGGAATTGACTTCCGGTAGCAAAGTAAAAAACTATAACTTAAATATGCAAGATATATAGTATTTTTCAAAAGGAGGAGAGAAGGAATAAAAGTTCCCTTGACCAGCATGCTGTTTTAGGAAAGCCACTTTTATTTAAGTAATGCCGGACTTTAGGTGCATTTTCAAATGAATCACCACCCCATCCCACCCCCCCCCCCCATCGGCAGAGCTTTAGTTATCTGGGTTTTTTAGACGTGGCACGTTTACTTTTAAATGTCTTTATGATTGTGGAGGCTTTATGCAAGAGTACCAAAACTACTGTAAAAATAATCGTTGCCAAAGTTTGGGCTCTAGAAATTTGTTAGGCACCCAATTTACACTTCTCAATTTCTTTGATGTAATCAAATCGATGTATCACAGCACACCTACAGTCGAAAGCTGCTTGTGGATAAAAGTGGATTCAGAAACAGCTCCTAAGTAGATGACCGCTTATTTTGATGAAACATTTGAAATGATCAAAACTTGTAAGTACTTCTGTATGCTGTAAATTGGAAGTAAAGATTATCAGGCCATATAAATTGTGTCCTGAGGGTTTATAACGTTGATATGTAAGACAATTTGAAAACAATGTATGAGAAGAATGAACAAAGCAGCCAGAAGAGATTTGAATTTAAATTTCTAGTGCAAGATAGTTATATTTTTCATGTCGTACAATAATGCTTTGTTGATTTTTCTCCTTAATTGTTATTACTGATTAATGATACATTACAAGTTTCATTAGGAATTTTTCATGAGCTGAAATCTCCTAAGAAATTTGTGCTTACTTGATGGGTGCCTGTTCATGATGGCAGATTCCAATATTCTTCTACCATTTCTTCCATCTTTCATTCTTCACCTTACGTTATTACACCTTAATACATGTTATTCTCTCATTCTCGTGTCGTAGTACCACCTAAAATCAGTCGAAGACCGCCTGACACCACGGTGCAATCTGGCAACACGATCTTTTTTAGCTGCGAGGCCGAGGGAGCACCGACTCCAGTCATTACATGGATTAAAGATGGAGTTCAGGTCTCAAATGGAAACCGCTTCACTACCAATGCCTCTACTGGAACCTTGGAAATAAGAGATATAGGGAAGGTAGACGAAGGACGATGGGAGTGTGCCGCACGAAACAGCATTGGATTTTCATCAGAGGCATTTCAGCTAACGGTTGTTGGTAAGAACGTGTTGACTCTGTGAGTTACCTAATTTCAACTTTGAATGCATACTATCTGCTTCACCTTCCCAGTGTTTATAATTGATATTTTTGCATCAGGTTATCGGAAGTGTACATGATATTATCCTCAGTAGTTTTTTTTAAGCAACAGAAACAGACAATTTCTAAGTTGAATTTCTGAATCTTGCCGCTCAATGTTTTACCAATAAATAGTAGCATCCCTACTCGGAATCTTAATAAGAAACAGGTAATGAATAAGTGTGGTCCTTATATAAGATTCATCATTTATCTACATATCTCTTCAATATAAAACAGAATAAATATTATAATGGACTAAAAGGTGTTAGAAAATAGAGGAAGTAGGGAAGCATAATATATTTTTCTTGAGTAACAAATTCATATCATCAAACTAGGTTATTTTATCTTTTTGTATACCTTTACGTTACGTTTGTGGTATACATAGTGTAGGTATAGAAGATTTTAGAATATTGCAGTTGACAGGAACAGTGCTTCAATGAGGTTTGCGTTCAGAGTCCTTTGTGGCTACCATTTCTGTTGATAGAGAGTGAAAAGAGTTGACCCTTTCAGTCGCACGCGATTAATCCACAAGAACTCCATTAGGTCTGATAACCAATGTTATTTTTGATCACGTTGACTTCAATATAAATGAAGGGGTGTCTCTATTGAATGGCTCTTTAAAGGAGTTAGGCATTGTCTTTCCAAGGTCTGATGAGTGATTTTTGTGCGGTTTTACAGGGAGGAAAAGGTGTTTCAAATTCTTGGTCGTAGTGAATTTTTCACGGAAGAGAATAGTCAAACAAATATTTAAGTCAGGTTGCGTTGGCAATTTATCCCCATCGGCTTTGCCAAAGACCTCCCATCGGATAAGCAAAGTCTTTGATCGTCGCAAAATATTGGTTATCTTTTGTACGAAAAACGGGAATAGAAGACATTTTTTATGAACCGGAAGAGATCGAAATGTCGTGATCAAAAGTAACCCTCGACTAAGAACAGATGGTGAGATTCGGATCGATTTCTTGTGGCTGCGAGGAGCACTGGCGTCTGTCGTTCAAATGGTAGTACATTGTTAGCAAGGGAGGGACCAGGTTTATGGGCGGAGCCATTGGTGGGTAGTCGCTAGCCATTGTACGGATTAAATTTTTTGTCTCTTCGTCAGGTCATTGCGGTTAATCCATGAGTGGCGATTCTACGGGACTGTCGAGTGCATTTTGTGACTTTCTTTGCCGCTCGGCAATACAGACTATTGGTACCTCCTTATGGAAGCTCTACCTGCCAGTTACCCAAAAGTTGATTTATTTGAATGTATTTTAATCAATATAGACTACCAGGTAGTCCATTTCGAAGCATTTTAGTTCATGTCAATTTAAGCATTTTTATCGTGTAGAGACACGATGTACATTAAAAAATGTTGTTATAATAGATTTATATTCATGCAGTAAAACAATGTTATGACAATACACATTTAAGTAATGTCTTTGTCGTTGAATACTTTGTAGGTTTGAAAAACGGTGAGTACAAGGGAGACAAATTTGTACGGCCGTCCGTAGAACAAGCGATATCAGAAGTTAATCGAGCAATCGAACTTACAAAACAGAACCTTCACAATTTCACGCCTCGCTCCCCGGGAGATCTTCTAGCACTATTTAGATTTCCATCACCGGAAGCATTTGAAATCGCCAGAGCTGCAGAAATCTTTGAAATTGCCATTGAATTTATTCAAAAGCATGTTGACAGTGGTAAACTAGTTTTGCAAAACAACAAGGTTGATACAGAACCCCACTTTAATATTTTAGTCTCTCCTGATCACATCCGCCTTCTGGCCAACTTGTCAGGTTGTACAGCACATCATCGACCGGTAAATTGCTCAGACCTCTGCTTTCATTTGAAGTACCGTACTTATGATGGCTCATGTAATAACTTGAAACACCCGATGTGGGGCGCTTCCTTGACTCCATTCACACGACTACTTAGCCCTATTTATGAAAATGGATTCAATACTCCTGTAGGTTGGAACAAGACAGAGGGAAAGCCAAGCGCTAGGTTAATTTCGCAGAAAATTTTAGTCAGTCATAAAGTGACAAATGACACTGACTATACGCATATGTTGATGCAGTGGGGACAGTTTCTCGACCACGATTTAGATTTTACAGTCACCAGTCCCAGCACGACTAGATTCAAAGATGGCATCCCATGCTCGAGTACATGTGAAAACCAGCATCCATGTTTCCCGATTCAAATTCCCAGAGGGGATCACCGGATTCGCCGTCACAAATGTATGGAATTCACTCGATCTAGTGCAGTGTGTGGTAGTGGTTCGACCTCTGTTTTCTTCAATGCCATTACACCACGCCAGCAGATCAATCAAATTACTTCATACATAGATGCGTCAAACGTGTACGGATCTTCCAACCACGACGCCAAGAATTTGCGAAACTTGGAAAACGATGAAGGACTTCTTAAAATTGGTTTGTATGGTTTCTCAGGTAAACCCTTTCTTCCATTTAACAAAGATACTCCAATTGACTGTCAAGTTAACAAATCCGAAAGCAAAGTACCATGTTTTCTTGCGGGGGATCATCGAGCAAATGAGCAGTTAGGTCTTCTTGCAATGCACACACTCTGGATGCGTGAACACAATACAGTTGCAAAGGAACTGAAAAAGCTTAATCCAAAGTGGGATGGCGAAAAAATTTACCATGAGGCCAGAAAAATTGTTGGTGCAGAAATGCAGCATATTACAGTAACGGAATGGCTACCAAAAGTTCTCGGACCGGAAGGTATGAAGAGGTTTGGTGAATATGCCGGTTACAACCCAAATACCGATGCTACAATATTCAATGCATTTGCTACTGCTGCCTTCCGCTTCGGGCATACCATGATCCAACCTGTACTGCAACGATTGAATGAGTCGTTTCACCCAATCCCAGAAGGCAATCTTCCACTTCACAAAGCATTCTTTTCACCGCATCGTTTGATTCAAGAAGGCGGCATTGATCCTCTACTCCGTGGATTGTTCGCCAGTCCTGCCAAAAGTCGCTCCACCACTGACCAATTGATGAACAGTCAGCTTACTGAGCACCTGTTTCAAATGGCACATGCAGTTGCCCTAGATTTAGGGGCGTTAAATATACAACGGGGTAGAGACCATGCCCTGCCTGGATACAATAGCTGGAGGCAATTCTGTAATATGACATTGGCGACAACTTTTGAGGATTTCGCAGGCGAAATAGGGAGAAAAGACTTGCGTGATAAAATGCAGGAGCAATATCTTCAGCCGGATAATGTCGATCTGTGGGTAGGAGCTATTGCCGAGGAACCTTTAGAAGGGAGTAGGTTAGGACCGCTGCTTACGTGTTTGATATCATTGCAATTTTCACGCTTACGAGAAGGAGATCGTTTTTGGTATGAAAATCCTGGAGTGTTTACACCAGAGCAACTGACACAGATCAAACAAGTATGTATGGTGTTCTTAATTTTTGGTTTAGCAGAATAGTTGATTGACAGAACTGTATTTGTATTTCTTTTTAAATAAATAAAATTGTTGTAATGTATCACAGGGAAGAGAGTATTTGAAACAACCAGAGTTGAAGACATACTAGAGAAATATAAAAAATATGCCACTACCGTCGCTCGAGCACGTCGCCCATGCACTTTCGGCGCCTTCACTGTCAAATGAGCTAGGTCGCCATCCCATTTTTAAGCTTTTTAATGCAAAATATTCTGTTTTTGTCCGATTACTTCCCATTGTTATTTTTGTTACAGTAAATTTTTGAGAAAGTAATAACATGAAGGGTACCAAATGTATTCCAAACCACTAATGATGCTATCACTAAGGCCATTCTGATTTACTTGTTTGTTGATTTTGTTCTGTAGGCGCGATTATATCATAGTCATGGTACATGAAGGGTACCAAATGTATTCCAAACCACTAATGATGCTATCACTAAGGCCATTATGATTCACTTGTTTGTTGATTTTGTTTTGTAGGCGCGATTATATCATAGTCGTTTTATTATACCATTGTTAGATGTGAATGTTCAAATGTAACTTAGCTATGTCAGGTTTTAACCGGTGGTTTAAGTGAGAGTCAAATTTAGAATGATTTAGGTTTGATTTGTGGACTTTTTACAGTGTTGTAGTCTGAACGCGATGGATTATTAAAATGGCGCTCACTTGATTGTTATTTTTTCGTGGCCTCGAAATATTTTGCAACATCACCACCTACCACCCCAACCCACCCCACCCCACCCTGCATCCCTCAGAGTTTTCTTGTAACTGTGGATAATGGGAGGCCTAAAAAAGCCAATTAAACATTCTTCAGCCCCTGTAGCCGTCAGCCACCATCGCTCCCATTTCGTTTAGGATAGTAAACTGACCCTAGTATGCTTGAAATGCATTGTTTGTGTTTCTTACCACAGACGTCCCTTGCCCGTGTCATTTGTGATAATGGAGACAGTGTGAAGAAGGTGCAGCCTGATGTGTTTAAATACGTACATAGCACCTCGGAATACCAATCTTGCTCGAACATACCTGGGAAAGATCTTCGATTCTGGAAAGGATGTTGTTCTTCAGGTAACTATTACATTTTGATTTGTTGTTGTAGGGATCATAAACACTACAATTGTTTATAAGCTTTTTGAAAAGCAGCTGTTAAAGGTGCGATCACTATCCTTGACGGCATTGGCTACTGCTGCATACTTTCGTCACTTTGCAAAATAAACGTAATTGAGAAAAGTCTGAAATCCAGATTTGTCAATTGTACCGGTGTTTTGAAGCAAGACCATTGAATGGTGTTGAAAAATCAGTTTCTTTGATGGGGAGGGGGTACAATCTTTGAACTGAAGGCCATTTCCTTTATCTTCATTGACCGTTGTTTTTCTTTTTAATTTTGGGAAATTTAAATAATTCGGATTTATCTTACACACGTACGTTATGTACATTATTTTTGAAACCAGCCTATTTGCACAATCTGACGTGACCATGGAAGGACTGCCATCCGGTTCATGATGAACTCTCCAGCCCATTTTAAGTAGAAAGTGACGTTTCTCTAGTGTCTCTTCAAACGTGATATTTTCAAATCCTCCCTTGTCTATAACACTTGAAGAAATATCTCGTACGGAGGCAGAGACCTAGTCCCTATCAGAAGTGAAGTATGAGGTATAAAACCATATCAGTTGCAATTTACTCCTTCAAATACGAGCCCATTACAACTACCTCCCATCAAAATACGAAAATTTTTAGTATATTTAGTAAATCCTCTCTGCTCAATAACAATTCTTTTGTATGTTATCTTTGTACATTTCATGCGAATTATTATCTTTGTACATTTCATGCGAATTATTAAATAATACTGGGAAGCAAGTATCTTATTATGTCGCACTGATTTTTACTTGAAATCCATGATCTGCCTAGCCATGTTCTACGCAATTCTATTCGTTGGGGTATAAAATTTCAACTCTAAGGGCTTAAATAGATTCTAGTCAGCAAAAACATTATATGTGCTTTACAATTTCGTTACAACTTTATCTCTTATTCACCGAGCATGTCATTTTTTACAAACAGTTACGTACTTTCCGACGACAGAATCAACCTCAAGGCTAAAGTCCATGTCGGATGTTGTTATTGTGCAACTGTCCGATGTCCAAATCATCTCTCGATGCTCTCTGTTTCCAGGGTTACATACGATTACGTGCACTTAGGATCATGAAAGTTCCTTTCTCAGGATTAGTTCTGCAATATAAGTTTGTTTTGCCCCTTGCAATTACGTAAACTGTTGATTCAGAGAAACAAAATAAGTAAATTTCATGAAAAGCAATTTACTATAATGATCGAAAGTAGAAAGAATTGTGCATATTGATGAATAGGCTGTTCATCCTCTGATGTAAACAGTGACCAACACGGCCACAACACAACAACAGGATGTGAGAATTCCTAAGTTAAGTATTCAGTCTCTGACGTGATCAATAATAATCGAGAACCCTGTAAATACGAGATATTTGCTTGGATGTAGCTTTGGAGAGATAATACGTGTAGTACGTGGTAGTAAACTTGTTTCGGAAAGTTGTGGATCTTAATTGATGTAAAATATCAAGCTTTTCAAATTGGAAGGCAAGACTATCTGTTTCGGTATTCGGACTTAGGCTAACTGCTACATTTTGCATCAGAAAAGTTCTCATAAAGTCCTTTTCGAAATTGGAGTTGCCTTGTTGAGGAGGGTTTTCTGTTTAAGGCATTTTGTTCAACGTCATTGTGAATGACCTAATTGTGATGTCATGAGATATTACTTTATCAGCACGTTTACATCATGCCCAACTGCTGTTTGAAGTCGATGTTCTTGACGACATTTGTCTTATTAATGTGGCTGTCGCCGTCTTTTTTGTGAACAGTTTCTCTTTGATTCCGATTACTTGTTCCGAGGCTCCCCCACATTCCTGCCCCGTCGCCTTTCGTTCTTCTCCTTTTCAGTTGCCCCCTAAAAGGATTACCACGCTACATATATCTGTTCCTTCTCGTCACATTCCGTTGCCACTAGCCTTTTCTTCACTACCTTCAGTGACCATTCATTTCTGATCTCATATCTCAGTTATCGGCAATTTGTGATTCTGACCTTTTATTGTCGGTTCAATTACTACCTTTTAGGTCATTGCTAATTTTGTAATATTTATGGGCCCTACGCTGTGTGTTTATATTAGTTTCGTTCCGATTTTACAGGGCCTCCGACGAGGTTTCTGCAGTTTTAGGCTACCCATTTATAGAAAAATCGTATAGTTAATGAACAGCATGTGGAAAAGATATCAATTTGCCAAAAATGCACATAGAGTAGAATCAAACTGAAGAAGAAATTTTTTTATGATTTAATGCTTAATACACAAACGAATATACAGTTTTTATTCAAAAGTCAGTAGCGCTGATAAAAATTCAGTTAGTGCTAGGTACGCTTATTCGTTTTGATGAATAATCCACCGGTTTCAACTGCGTATAAATGGGGATAGTTTACAAACAGTTCTCTGTGACGGCTTCCCTCCCCAATTTTAAGTTAGTCTAGGTTCTGAAATACCAAACTGGGAATACTAGTTGTATTTAAGGAAAATACTTACGCTGAAAGCGCAACAAATTTTTGTATTACTCAACGAGACCAATGGCAAACGTGGGTTGATCTATGTATAATTTGTTCGATTTCAACTCGTTTCGTATATATCTCTTTTCTAGTCACAAAGTAAAACAAAATTTAGCCACGTCTATTGTCGCGATCTGCATTACCTTGATACGCTATAGCTCATCGTGAAATGGTTTACTACGTATTTGATGTTCACAGATTCTCAATATTATTATCGAAGTGGTTTTTTTCAAATTACAATCGAATCTAGTTTTAGTCACACTTGATGTTTTTAAGAAAGTTGTGACTAATATACGGAGTA
>JAAAKL020011482.1:0-13624 GCA_010016065.2 Carybdea cf. marsupialis auct. non (Linnaeus, 1758) | reverse complement strand
AACCAGAAAAAATAGACTCATGCCTTTGAGCCTCATGAACTTAGCTAATACTTTTCTTCCTGTCCTCAGGCAATGATTCTGTTACTTGACTTGATAAGATGATAATAATAAAAGAGTAAACTCTTACAAAGAGTTTTTTTGTCAGTAATGAAGGAAGAAAATAAAGAATGAAAAATTTAAATAATATTAAAATAAATTGAATAATATCACAAAAGTTTTTAAAATGACAAGCCAAACAAGAAGAAAATCAAGCTGGTTAAGATCACATAATGGTTTATGAATATCCCAACTCCCATTGTATGACAATAATAACAAAATTTATTTAATAATAATAATAAATATATACACTTATAAAAGATATGATAAGCCTATTGTGGCAATGACTGATGAACTTGTCACATCATAAAAGGTTTCTTTTGGAATACACATTGATTATGCTCACTTTATTCTTCTTAGAACTGTTGTTCTATTCTGCAGACCATCTTGAAAACTAGAATGAAAAAGTAATGTATCATTCAATTAATAACAAGCCAATTCTTACTACTAACTATTAGCATAAAAAATTATATTGTGTTTGCACATGCAACTGCTTGCTGTGTCGCTTGATACTGTCATTGAGCTTTTATTGAAGGTGTTAAAGATAGTGGTGCAGCTTCAATGTATTTTACATTTCGATACTTCACCGAAAACACCAGTTTTTTCTTTAAAAACTAACAATTTTGCACCTAACTTCTACCATTTTTGTCCTCTTCTAAACATTCTTTAATTGTTATCTCATGACTCCATATCAGGGAACATTAATTGGTGGGCCAAACCACCAACAAAAGTATGAAACTTTACAGTGAAGCATAATTACAAGTGTGAATCATAGGTAGCTCAAGTTGTTCTTGAAAGCATCCAAACAAAAGATACACTAAGTCTTTGCTAAGACTCACTTCTACACAAAATGATTCTTCACTTCCTATAATTATTGTACTCCTCTTTACACTAAAATGGGCTGATCCTCCTTTAGAAGCTTTGATAACACATAAGAAGGCTTGTTAGAAAGGTACAAACTCAAGAAAAAACATAATTATTGGATCCATTCAATACCTTGTATTGCTCAGTGATTTTCTATCACTTAACCACCCAAACAAGGGATCATTCACAGAGTTCCATATTAAAAAGATTGCCTATAATGAAAAGAAAAAAATGTGACATAATCTTAATGACAATAAATCTTGACTAAAATGAAATCCTTTAATTATTAATTATAAATAGTCTGATGAAGGTCATAGGATACATAATTGCTGTACTTACCTAGTCCTAATATTGGCCACATTATTGATAATCAGCTATCTATATTAGATGCCATAAATAACCATACATGACCCGATTTACTCAAGTTTGACAATGTAGTTCTGAAAAGCAGTTGTTAGCTATGGGAAGAGCGGTGAGAAAGCCCAGAGTTTTATCATACATAAAATCAAGCAATTAAGCACTTTAGAGAAGCACATCAGGCATAAATATTTTCATTACCTTAAGTCACTTTTTGTTGGACTCTGCAAAGGCACACAAGTTTCTTGGATTTCTTCCTTTGTTATGGAAGATTGTCTTCCAGAGCACCACAATGCATTTAGAGTTTCAAGTTGGATGAAAATTTTACTGAAAGGAATATTTGCCATATCCTCTCTGTATGGTCAGTAAAAGCATTCTGCATATCAATGTGGATGCATAAACCTGCAACATACATCCCCTTCTTCATAGTTCATAGCAGTTACTAATGCAACCCACCAATGATCACCATATTGACAAGTAATACAGTCATTTGGTTTTAAACAATTTATCAAAGTGGGATGTACCTTTTCTTGACATATATGGAATGATGAAGAGAGAAAACCCCTTGAAACTTAAATATTTTGTTTCAATGCCCATGGTAGACTGTGGCTCAAGATAATGATAACTCCTTCAGCCATTTACAGTGCTTCCATATTTGTAGTGATCTTCTAGTTGTTTTCTAACAGATATCAAATAATATCTGGTGATTGCAAAAAAATTTATACCTATAGTAGACTTATAATAGGATTAGGTGGCATCAAATGACAATTTGATCATTGATTGGTTACTGATTGGTCATATTATACGATTTAAAGGAGAAATAAGGACGCTGCCACTTTGATTTGAACGCGGGACCCTTGCATTAACATAGTCTTGCTCTACTAAATGCGTGATAAGGACCCAATGGCACACAAACTTCATTTATATAGTCGCAGTTTAAGCTCCTAATTTCTAACCAATTGGTATGGCAGCATCACCACCCACGAAATTGAGGATTGATCAACTTATTCTTAAATCTATTGTAACTTCAGAAATTTAACACTATTTTTGTAAGATTGAAAGATAGACGTGTATCCGTACTTGATTGACGGCCTCGTTATCACGATCGCTTCAGCCACAAGGACCTCCTGCGTTTATCCTCACAAGAGGACTTGTGCTGTTTTGTTATAGCTATTGCCTTTGATATACATTTGATTTGATATTTTCTAGATTCAGCCAAGGTACCTGCAGATGCGGTGGAAAGCTTCCTTTTGACCAACCCAGCATTTCTTGACTCGTTTGTTACAAATCATGTGACATTGGAGCAAATCTATAAATGGATAAGTCTAAAGGAGAAGTCGCCTATTATTACACCCAGCACCTCATTATCAGAAGGTACTGTGCACGATTGGGATGTACTTTTATTCAGAATAGAAAGGATAGGAGTTGGTAACCGAAGTATTAGCTTTGTAATAATGTTTTCCAAGAAATTTGCTGTTTCCTCAGATTATTAACACTTGTTTCTTATATGGCTGCCTACCAAAGATACTGTTGACATATTTTTATATACCATTGAATTTATAAAGTGATGAGGTTATTATCTGTAAATGTAGTATTGATTGTAATTCTGATTCTGCATACATTTGTCGTCTGTCAAGACTATAGCTAGAAGTTTAGTCAGTTGGCCTTTTTACACTGAAGTATAGCTGTGTGAGAGATTCGTAATTTTGATCTGACCTTAATTCTTTAAGAGTGATGACTTGCATTGGAAGATACAAGGAAGTCATCAAGTCAAATATTACCACAGTCAACTTTATCAACGACCTTGATCTCGTATGCGAACCTTCTAGTTATCAACTTACAGAATTCTGATGGGAAAAGAACCTCGATCTTTGTTTCATTTGTGGTAGCAGAGATGAGCGTCATTGACACTTTCCTTGGAAAGGTTTTACTATTTTGGTATCTGGATGTAAGATAAGAGAATATCCAGCTATCAAGGTTACAAGGGTGTGGCATGCCATTAGGCCCCATTCAGTAGACGTATTGAGTCATTTCATTCTAATTAGGGTGTGTCTGACTGACTGGCCGTTCTCGCGTTTGCGCCTTCCTTGCAATCTCTCCAAGTTTTTTCCTGATGCCATTCCTGACCCTGCAAATTACCTCGATTGTAGAGAGAACTGAATTATCTGCACTGTACTTTTCCATTATCTGACCGTGGCTGACTCCCTTTCTTGAATCTTAAACATCAGACCACTTTTTCAGCGCTATTCAATTCTGCCGTCATGGCAGTTGGCATGTAAATCTATTCTAAAGTCACATGTAGTCATTTTGGCGGATTCGCGATTTTTCACCATTTGATGTATTAATGTACAAATAACCCCTTTAAATGGGATACTGCTACCTTTATGCCAATTCTAATCTAACTTTTAGGTTATGAGTGGAATACGTCCATGGGTTCTGCTCAAGAGACTTCGGAGGCAGCGCAAGAGAGTACGAATGTCGAAAGATTGTACATGGTAACAACAGACAACGGTGCAACATCATCACCTGTTAACGACGCGGAAAAGACTTTAGTGGAAATCCAGGTTACGAAGGCAAGCGACAGATCAGAGACCAAGACGCAGTCCAGCAAAACCAACCGGCGTAAGTTAACAAAGCCTAGCAGAGTCACGTCAAGCTACGCGAATCAACCGGATGAAAATGATGACGTTAATGCTGGCAATCTTCCAGGAAATTATTTCATTGAGCGCTGTAATTTATGCGACAAAGCTTTCTTCTCATTTCAGTCCTTTAAATTACATTCTTGTGCTGCAAAGCAAAATACAAACTTAAATTGCACGCATTGCACTGCTACGTTTCGTGATATGGGCCTCTTCAATAAACATGTTTCTAGCAAAAGATGTACGCAGAAGGACTGTAACGCGCAATTCTTCTGCGCAGAGAAGTACCACCAGCATATTTCGTCTCACAGCATGGATAACCCTCATCATTGCCAACACTGTGATACTGTGTTCAACGAGAAAGCTCATCTAAAGGCGCATCTGCAGTCCCAGCATGGCATTCGGCCATTTCAGTGTGATCGCTGTGGCAAGCGTTTTACGCAGTCTGGGAACCTGAAGCGTCATATTCGATTACACAACGGGGAAAAGCCGTACACGTGTACTATTTGTCAACGAGCGTTTTCAGACCAGAGTCATCTGAAGTACCATTTAAAGCAACATTCTGGACAGAAGCCTTACATCTGTTCACAATGCGACAAAGCCTTTTTGACTGCAACAAATCTGCGGCAACATACAGCAACGCATCTAGACAAAGAGTACCACTGCCTTGATTGTGGTAAGGATTTTAGAACCGGACACGAGCTGAAAAGACATACCGATAGTTGCCATAAACCTAAAGCACAAAGTTGTATCCATTGCAACCGTGTCTTCTCCAAACCTTCTCTATTGCGAAGCCATATGTTCGATACAGGCAATAAACCATACACTTGTAAGTATTGCTCGCTAGTACTTCCTTGTGCTGGGCGCATCAAAACGCATGCGCGAACTCACACTCTCGAAAGTCCGAAGTATAAATGCCCCGACTGTGATATGCTGTTTGATAAAGGGGCGAACTTGAAGTCTCATATCCGTACGCATTTACAGTTTAGGCCTTTTGAGTGCTCTGAGTGTGGAAAGTGTTTCACCCAGTCCGGTAACTTACGGAGACACTTGCGAATTCACAGTGGAGAAAAGCCTTTTAAGTGTAACCAATGTAGCTTGGCCTTTTCTGATCAAAGTCACTTAAAGTATCACAGCATCCAAGCGCACTCTGCAGTCAGGCCTTTTCCATGCACATATTGTGGAAAGGGTTTTATCACGTCTTCCAAATTGAAATCACATTTACGAGTACATGATCCAGAGAGAAATGGAAAAACGAAAGTTGACGAGTTGGAAACATCTGCGGTATTTGACAGTTCGTGATGGCAACGGACACTAGGATCATGTGTGTGCATTGTGTAAGCATTTGGAAGTGACTCCTTTTTAGTGTGAATCTTATACGGACTGTGAGGCTGGAAATGCACGAAGACAGTTGTACGGCTCAAAGACGGTCCATTTATACTAGGAAAAGGAGACACGCCAGTGTACAAGTTGGCAATAGTAACCATAGAAACATCACGTCGGCCAAAGTAAGGATTTATAGCAAACGTGATGTCCAGCTGTAGTTTCTATGTCATACATTTACTGATATATAAACGACTGACAAAAATGAAGGGAAGTTTTTAAAGTGAGGTCGTTTCAGTTTTATTCAAAAGCCCGTGGAAAGCTGGTAGGTCTTCCTTCGTATTCTACTTTCGTATTGATGGAACATATTGCTTTGCTACATTATGTGCTGGTATGGTGTATTACGGCACTCCTGGGGGTTTGCGATTGTTGGAAGTGTCAAATTTCTTTTAATTATTTGCGTACGGTAGGGTGTTACAGTGTGTGTCGTCTTTGTATATTGTTCAATGAGGGTTAATTCGTGCTTGTAATTAAGTGCCATGTGGCTACAAATCATGACGCGTGTCGTCCTTCAAATTCTTTGTAACGTGCTTGACTTGGATTCAAATTTATGTAAGGAGTTGCGATTTAATATTCCTCTAAAGATAACATTGACTATGTTGCAGAAGTTTAGGGTGCTTTCATAAATAGAGGAGAAAGGAAATCGATTAGGTGGCCAAGAAGTCGTTATTTATGTAATTGTAACATAAACAGACTTCACTCTGGTGGGGAGTGGATCTGCTGAACATACATCTGGTTGAGCAACGATTTTTATGTGCTTGTGTTGAGTATAAGGTATAGATTGGGACTATATTATATGCCTCTGGCAGGAAGTTGAGGCAGCTGTTATAGAGACTGTTATTTTATCACTTTGTAATGAAAAGGCAATAAGGTGTGCTGTTAGATGTATTGTCAGCATTACTTTGGGAGTGTCAGTTTGAAATGCTGCGAATAGTTATGACGTGATTTGTCATATTTGGGGTTGCCATGGAGTCTGGGATGTAGACGATTATGTGATTGGTAGGGATTGGGGAAAATCAAGTATAGAATTGTGAAATATTAAAAAGCAATAAATTGATAGAAAATGTATATTAAACCTTCGCGATAGGATCTTTTTTTCTTCTCAATTGTTGGTAATGCGAGGGTCGTCATCATTATTACGCTATTGCCGTCATCCTACGTTATATATATTTTATAGTCGATTCATATTTTGAAATTACCCCAATAGAGAACATGAAAGCAAGTCTTTAATGTTTTTGCCCTAGAAATTATGCCTGGGGTAGCCATTGGGTGTCACGACGCAACTTCAACTTTTGTCGTAAAACTGTCGATCAATTGTTAAATATTTTAGGTATGATCATACGAATTGTTTATCCAATTGTTTATTTGTTTTTAAAAAAGTGAACATTTTCTTGGTACCACAGAATTTTTAAGAGACAGTTGATCAGTTATTATTATTTCAGAAAAGGAGCTCTTCGCCAATTGTCATCAGTTTATCTACATCCGTAAAGATCTATTGTACACTGTGACTATTTATAGATACGGAATGGATTGAATAAGCAAGAGATGGTATCTACGTACGTCCAGAAGAGCATGATATGATTTACGTAACGCGCGCTAAAACATTTTATCGACGCAAACTAGATTGAACATGTGGAATATACATAAACTTTTGCACCGCAAGATGAAATTTAGAACATCCCCTACTTAATGTATTAAAATGACCATCATATTTTTCACGGCATCCAACATGGTCCAGAAGATGCTGCTCAATCCTGGGGGTTCCCGTCTCTTCTCTTCTTGTAACAGCTGATTTTACCGGTTGTTTTGTAGAAGGGAGTGCTCAAAATAGATATTGTATTCTGCCATGGAAGATTTTATATGGTTGTCAGTAATGCCTTGGCTGAGTAGAACGGGACATTGTTCAATTGTCGATACATATCATGAAGATACATAAGATGAAAAATCATAGCATTTAGATGTGTTACCCTTAAGGTTTGTATTCTTGAGGCGTTAAAAATTATTAACGCCGTGGTGTATCAGTTCAATTTTGGATGTAGTTTCATATTTACCAGTGCTGACTACAGATGATGACATTATGTAATAGGGGGTAGTAAAGGGTTTCACAGAGGAAACGGCAAGAGTAACATTGGCGATGAAGAATGTATGTTGTGTCATTCCCAGGCATCGATGGCAACCCCTCCAATCCAGGGAAGCAATTTTCTGGTTTATCTAACTCTTGTTGTTCATTGTCAAATTAGTGAAAAAATCATTTTCAGTAAGACGGATGGTCAAAGAGATAAGTTACGCTAATAATAATAATAATAATAATCTTTTGTACCTGATTGTAAACTTATTTGTGATAGGAATTATATCAAGTAATGATTATCATGACTCACCAAGTGAGTAAATTTTAGCATTTTTTCTTTCTTTCTATTAGATTTTTAACTCGCTATTTTGCTCTTCCTGTATACATTATATTATTCTCATTTACTCTTATGTCAGTTAATTAGTTTTATTAAGTTATCATATTGATACTCCGATTGGGGGAAGAGGGAGGATGTAATGCAGCTCAAGACGTGGGGATTATCATGATGGTAGCTGTTTATGTGGTATGTTGATAGGCTAGGCTATCATAATAGAAAGGGTGTAATATCAATTTTTGGTTGGTCGTAAATTTGCAAGACTTACCATGAAAGTCATATGTGTACCGGACATTCTCATGTCGTCTAGGGGAGGGGGGGGAGGCTTGTATTTACCGGCTGGTGTGTATTTTGAATTTTAATATTTACTTCTCGCACCAGAGATGCATGTGCCAGAGGCGCAGCCACCCCTCATTTCCCAAATGTCTCTGTCGTATGACATCATTTCCAGGAATTTAATGTACTTGTTGATCAAGAAGTCAAGTCTTTGTAAAGAAGTAAAGAAACCAAGATCTAGTAACTTAAGAGGCCAAATTTTAACCTTCTTATTTTTTAACACGTTTCCAAGGTAATTTTACATGTTTCGGGAAAGCGTGCGACAGTCATAAACTTCGTCCCTTTTCTTTCGATATCGGACAATGGTTTTGGCATTTGAGAGATCATTTACAAACATTGCACACAATTTGAGTTTTCGGATGACCTATTGGGCTGGAGCAATTTTTCTTGAAGCTTTTTCGTAGTTAACCGTTGTTTTATCTCCGTATACTTGTTCTAGCAATTTTACACCCGTGCATTACAAGAATTATTTCCGGATAGCAAACTGTCTACTGCTTAGATTAAAACGGCATGGTTACATTACCAATTACCCTGCTACTGTGTTACTTGTTACTGTGTTCAAGCCTGGGAAATTCATCGATACCTCAAGCTCGTTAACGGCTTTGCTTCATACTTTGGCCGATTGTATCAAATTCGGCTTTCGGTGGATTAGTATTTTGGATTATTGCGTCTACTTGGTGGATCTTAGATGCCACTTCGGCGGAATGTACCTCATTAATAAATGGGGTAACTTTGGTCATATGATTAAGACCGTAAAGTATCAATTTGTTGAATGGGTTCGATGGATTGCACAGGGTTTCTCGACAGTTTGGGAAGCAGCTACAAAGATTTGGGTAATCTAACTTTTAAGAGGTAATAATGCGAGACTTTGAAATGGCCATGTATTTTAGGAAGCGTATCATTTCTTTTGCTAACAGGTATAGCTGTTGTAAGCAGGAACTGGATTCGCCCGTCTCACACGTCAGAGGACATAATTAGATAATAAAGCAGATTAAGAGGTCACCTTTTCGTCGGAAGTGGGGTGTATTATAGTTGAATGGGACTGAAGTAATATGGACAATTTTTTTGTTAAACTTTTTCTATCTATACTTGCCATTGTGAAGGATGCCTTTATCGAAATCAATCTTTTATCGTTAACTATTTGCGATTTATTTTATCGTTGAGTAATTATGCGTTTCGCTTAGTTCATATCGATTCCTAGTTCAGCCCTGATAATGATTTAATTATATTTCACCATTTTCATGGATGATCATATGTTACTGTAAGGGTTTAGTAACGTGGAGTATCAATTTCCTGAAATTGCTTGAAGATAATGCATCGGCCGTCCTCATTTTGGTTTTTTTGAGCCCACCCGGGATCTCTAGATATGTCGATAACAAGTCCTTTGTAGCAATCCCGAGCCGTTGCTCGTGCGCAGAGAATGCTGGGGAAAAGGTGTTTGGAGGTAGCTTTTGCCAGTGTGTCGCGACAAATTGTTCTGTGGTCATCCACGTTTGATGTAACCAAAGATGGCCACTTGACATGGAAATGATAGGAACCGGGGGAAAGTTAGGGAAATTTTGGAAATTTGAAGAAGGTAAAGGAGCTGTGTTCCAAGATCATTACCGTATTTTCCCAAGTCTTTATTTTATACCAGGTGACGCCAAACAATCAGATTGTTTCGCCAAAACCATGGGAAAGCTAGGGTATCTGGTTTCTTGCAATTAGTGGAAAGAGAGTCCCATGGTCTTGTGTATGGAGAAGACAGCAGTTCGTGTGAGAACCTTTCAAGCCCATGTAGCCACCACTGCACCCCTTCCCCAGTTGCAAGTGTCACTAACTGTCGCGGTTTATCCTACCATTTTTCTAAGTCGACATCACATGATTTTTGAACGACCCTTGCATCAACGAGTTCATTTGTGGAAGGTTTGATATTTTGAGCGTTCTCACTCCTCTTCATAACGTTAATGTGCATTACATCGATGGAATGCACAACTTGAACCTCCATCTGAGACTGAGATTGTGTTTGTGGTAGATAGGAATAACCCTATGTATCAGTGTTATCGTATCCAGGCTTCTTTTTTGCTTTTATGTACAAATTCTTGTGATACCAAGACGGTTAGATGAGACAGTCGTGTGCTGTCGCTAATAGAGTGAGTTTAGTTTGTGTACGTAGTTAGAGTTATTGAGAAATAAGGTGATTAAATAGTACTTGTATTGTGCAGTGCAGAATGAGTAGAATGTGGAAATTAGGGTATTTTTAATGCTCTGCAATGGAAAGACACCTTGTAGTGCTTTTGGTTCTATTTTTCTATAATACTTCGGCATGATTTCTATTGTAAGAATATAATAATGAATCGGAATTTACTTCTTGTCGTAAATTTTCATCATCTCGTCGAAGGGCAAATGGTTTTTGGACCTTGGGGTTTATGTCGAGCAAACTGCCTTCCATCAATACTTCTGGACCTTTTGATTGTCAGATAAAGTGTGCGTTGAATTTGAGATAGTATTCGTGATCAAATAGCGGAGCTATCAATCGACGGAGCGTTCTTTATTGACCATACACCCTTACTTTACTGTTACGCCGTTTAGTGTTCACTTACTGTTTTATCCACTGCGCGTCAAAGGCCGTTAATCGAGGCTGACTTCTATCGGGATCCGGAGAATCGTTCGCCGATTATTTTATGCCACGAGAAACAGTCCAATCACCGCATGTATTGAATGGCTTCATGTGTTTGAAGAGTTCACATATGCTTACCATTAAAACTGAAGAGAACTACCTGTGTAGCAAGAATGTTGAATTGGAATGTGCTCTAAAATCATTGCTCCGGTGTAAGTTTGGCGTAAGTTTATATTGGTATATCCTAAGGCAGAGGTGACCAGGCATTATAAACTGACAATCTATCTGAATTTACTATTGTACATTTGTACTAAAATCCTCATTTGAGAGCGACTTATAAAATAGTCATCTTTTGCTTTTAGTGACAAATCGTCTGTACCTAATAAATAAATACCCAGCGCATGTGTAGAGATAACCGAGAAATGAAATGCTAGCAAAGGAAAGGGAAGGTTACTTCCATTGAGTGAGGACAAAAAAACCCGGTCAACTTGAAGAATGGGGCGACAAAAGCGTCAACAAAACAAGGTGCTCGAAAGACTTAAGCCGGATGGAAAGGTTATTTTACTAAGCTCTATGAGAACCCAAACAAAGGTAAATTTCCTCTTGTATTTACTGGAACCATTAATGAGTCTCCACCATTGATGGATGAAGTAGAAGTTGCTTTGAAAACAAATAATTCCCAGAAAACAATGGAATAGAAAATGAGCACACGAAAGTAGCGGGATCCAATCCGATAACAGCTATGCATAATCTGACCGTCAAAATACAGGAACACTTCAATCCATCAATTTCTCTATCTGACAGTTTTGCAATACTAAATACAGTTAGTTGCACATCTGTTTAAATTTTGTCCATCCAAGGCAGACCTTATTCAGCTCAAAGCTATTCCGGAAGAAAGGCCCCCTTAATGAATTGATTGCTTGTGTTTAGTCGGTTGTTATTGTTGTTAGGTTGCCATAGTAGTCGCACTTGAGAATAGTTTATATATTTTTGGGTTGACGTTCGAGGGGGTGACATAGTTTAGAACTTGTCTTCACAGTTAACAGTAGTTCCATAATTCCATGGTATTATTTACCGTGTACCTTCTTGACACCAATAATTATCTCCCTTTCTTTCCTTTCTCTGTATGTATCCTTCTTAGTTTGGCAATACCTGGGGTGTATTTAAATTCGCGCAGTACTATTTGTTCGCTCCATTTAGTGGGCGAAATTAAGTACTGTTAAAAATGAAACTGGAGAATTTTTCTCATTAGTTACTAATTTGCCCCTTGTAACAACTGCCATACATTTTTCATTAAACTTTACTGACAAGTTACACAACTCGCTTTTATCAATGAACTATATTCTTCTTGGAAATTATTCAAGTCGTACTGCAAGTGATGGATTTATATGTCATCATCGTCTTCTTCGCTGACAAGATTTTCTGTTGCAGGAATCTGGTCCGGCTCTAAGTGATAATCTTAGAAATTCCTTCATCTACTTGACAACCTTGTCTGGCGCATCTCCAGTTTGAACTGTTAATGTGATAGGTATTTCTAAGCCACCCTGCGGAATCAGAGACCTTCGGTATTTTGGATCTCTAACAACAGACTGATTCGATAGTGATTTTATTATTCATACATTACTGACAGATACAAATGGATGTTAATTGTTGTTATTATTTTGGACAGAAAACAGCTTGTAACCATCAATTTTCATTCTATTTCATTGCGTTCCCCCGCATTTAAGGTGCGCGAATGTAAGTCTGCGCGATTATATCGTATTGGGTGCGCGAATTTAAAACGCGCAAAATATAGTACCGCACAAATTTAAATTCACTTAAGGTAGACGACCTGTAAACTAATTCCATAATATTAGTTTGGAAACGCCTGCAGCCATGGATTTTTGACATTCTATATTTGTGTTTGAGTTGAGAATCTTGGCTGAGTTGCTCGACAACAGAGTTCCTGTTTGCAGCCGAGTGCATAGACACTGGTGCAACAAATATCGACAGTTGTTAGATCTAATTCGGAAGCACTTTTGTTAATATGATGTTGATCCCTTCGTCATTTATATATTTATTCATTATTCCTTAATACTTGACTCTGTTGCCCAGTCGGTGTTCTCATATTTAGAGTGCCTTGCATTAGTTGAAAATTTGCCATTTTGTTCGGATCTTCGATAGACAACCTCTTGAATGTTTAAAAGAGAACATGCCGATGTCCAATGTTTTGAATAGGCAATGAGTCAACAGTGTCTTCCTTTTACGGCACTAATTTTAGACATTAAATCTATATTCGGGTCCCAATCAATTCCTCTGTATCGAAATTGAGATCCAGGATAAATGGACATAAATGTACAGCGAGAGACATAGTGTCCTATACTAGCAAGTATAATTTTACATTTTGTAGTTCTGAATTCACTGGATTTATATGGTGAACAAGACAGATAGTCTCTAATATTCGACCTAAATACTCGACACTATTCGATCTTCGATTTAGATTCGATTTCAGTGAAGATCGAAATTTCGTCTGCACAATTCGGAAAGAAATTGTCCCTGTTTTATAAGTATATAGTGAAATCTCGTTTGCAAGTAGCCAATTAGAGGAGTTTTGGAAATGGGAAGTGATTTTATTGTTAGATTTCTTTACGACACTTCGCTCTGAGATATGAATGAGAGACGTGTAATCGGAAAAATGGAAGAACTTAGGGAATTCGATTGGATTGCTAAAATCGTGTATATATAGAAGGATATCAGAGAATAAAGCTCATGGTGTAACATTACGAATTTCGTGCTCCTTGGATTGAAGTCCATTCGTAACTGCTGAGACTGTGTTCTATTGGAGATGTAGGAATGAAAACAATTTTGGCCATTTTCCTTGTGCCGTAATATGGGGTCATTCAAAAAGTACGTACGCTCAATTTTGACGATTTTTTACCCCCTCCCCCCTTGTACGCTTTCGTACATTT
>JAAAKL020011481.1:0-13625 GCA_010016065.2 Carybdea cf. marsupialis auct. non (Linnaeus, 1758) | reverse complement strand
ACGTTTACCAACATGTCAAGGGGCTGCCGTCAATATTTTGCTGCTTACGATAAAAAACAGCAACTGCTTTCCTGAAAAAAGGATTAGAATGCAGCAAGAAAAAGATTCTGGAAGCTAGGTCATAATTTAAAGCAGATTTGACAAAATTTGGATGAACAATTTCAGCGTTTAAAGTAAATAAAATTAAATATGTCCTTTCATACTAGACCTAGATTCTTTGTGTAAAGATAAATTTAGGTTTACAGAGCAAAGCTAGGGGAAGGGAGGATCCATTTCCCTCTCAAAATTTGGATTATTTCGGCTTATTTTAAGTTTTAGTATTGTTGCTTATTTTCATTTGGAAAAAATACAGTTTTATTAATTTAATATAGATTGTCAAAGAAATCCAAAAAACCTTGGCGCTAACTTAGTTTTGACGAAAAATGTATACTCCCCTGTATTTGGCATTTCACTACTATCTAGATTCCAAATTTATAGTCCCTCCTTGAGCCATAAGTTTTATTTTCTTTTAACTTTCTGGAAGGCACCATATTGCGAGGAAATGTATATCTTACCATCCTGTATATTTTTAGGCTTAAAACTACCATAACTCTTTAAAAAAGATAACAGAAAAACGTAAATAAAATCGACTTACTTCACGAATTCCATTTCTTAGTTTACATTTATACATCATATAAAACTAGATCAAATTTTCGTTGATGTCTCGATATTTCGTATGTATATGTTAGTTGTATGTGAATATATATCATATTTTGAAAAAAGATTATATTCTCATACTCTCATTGCAACAAGGCAGTTTAAAAGAGTCATGTAACAAAACAAAGCTCAGTGCCTAAGCTGTGCATGCGCAGTGGGCTTAACGTCATACACATGATAATGGCACCATTCCAAACAGTAAGTGCTTAATAAAACATGTGTTGTAAAGAAAAAATATAAAATATATATAGACACATATTCACACCATCTTGACATACATTTCCTTGGAAAAAGGACGTCTATCTGCTGTTTTCTTTCTCCTCCCATCAATAACAAATCACCAGTCCCGACCTGAATTTCAAATAATGATGGGCAGAGTTTAACAACTCCCTACAACGCCACAGTACTCTCAATGACTTATTGCTTTCTAGACGTGAATAAGCTTTCTTATGCTCAGTGCATCTGTCGACGGAAACATTACATTCACTCCATGTTGTAAAGCCTGTTAGAGGAACCCTATGATACGCTGCCTTGACAACGCAGCAGATGCCACCAAAAGCACTGCACCCCCCGTTTGTTGCGGTACATATGAATGTCAAAAAATAGCTTACTGATTGCATGCGACGAGGAGATTTTACAGCATGCAACTCCGTTCTCAGCGTCCCGCGTCTTCGGGAAGCTACGGTGACTAGTTAGCGCTGACCTCAATACTTCAAGGCTATATAGAACCCAACACAGAAACGGAACATGAATCGTATGTCGTACACACAGCAGCTCTTTACCTCCAATGCTTAAACAACTCTGCTCAGTGATTAAATTATAGTGATAATAGTGTCATTTTCGATTTTCAAAAGGCATAGTTGTATAAAAATGGAAATTTTCCGACTATTAACTCACTACATTTTGCTTCCATTTTCTTATAATTTCTCTCGACGTAGTTTTCAGTTATACTGAATCTATCTGGTACAAACCTTCAGTAAAGTACTACAAAGGATTCTCAAGATCTCAGTAAATTATTTCACCGAACTTGTTTAGGATGAATACATCGAGTATAATAATAAGATTTTACAGGTATATAAAGATAAAGCAAGAATCTTAAATTACAATGCACAGGGTTTATGTCGTAATGAAAGAAAGGGAAGAACAACAAATAAAGGCGCTAATCCGAAAACTCCTAACTTAAAAGCAACTTCTTTTTTACTTTTACCTTTATGGCTTAGATGAAACGATAGAATTGAATTCTAAAATACATAAATGCAACTACAAATGTCCTTTTTACAAAACACTTCAACGGACATTGCTGCTGGGTATTTTCTTTTCCCAGCTTGGCTAAGTGAGCCGGTTTGTAGTTTGTGTCATAGCTCAACAAATGCACTTTGGCTACGTCAGTTTAAGGACGACGTGTGACTGAACGCAACACTTTACCTCCCATAGGGAGCCAGAGTAATGAGCAGTAAAGAGCGATTTCTATTTCAGGTCTAGGGACGAGGTTCTCGTTTTCTCACGTTGGAAACACGTAAATGAAATATAACTCTATGATCTGGAATAAAAGTAATTACCCAACCTGAAGTGACACTAGTTTTCTTGTATAGAGAAACGCATCGATTAATTAAACTCAACTAACGAGCTGTTAACGGGAGGGGAGAGGAGGGGAGAGGAGGGGAGGGGGAGGATAGGTAGGATTTTACACCTCCTATTTTACCATTGAATGTACAAAAAGACTCGGAGAGCTTTTGCAACAAAGGGCTTGATTAAACAGCAATGGGAATCGGAGTTACGCTCCTTAATCAATTCTTAATATTAATAAATTTACGTCAAAGATATCTAAAAATGTTTACTACAGTGTGCTGGCTACGTCACACCTCAACATGTTGTTCTTTAATGCCTAGCTCTATAAGTCAAGGTACATCCCTAGTATCCCTTGACACTATACTAAAAGCAACAAGTTGGCAGGTCACTGGAAACAAACAAGTTAGAAACGTTGATCACAAAGCCGCTCTTATGGAATCTCTACTGCAGAACTGCACTTCTTTGTAAATGGTTCTAAGGAGACAGTAAATGCCTCTTTAATCTGCAGCCGAGTGAAATAGAGAATCTTGCTAAGCTACCAATCTAAGGCATGCTATGGGCCTTGTATTGATAATGCTTTTTCAATCGCAGATGAGTGTTATCACAAAAAGTACTGAATGTTATATCAAGAGATTAAAGATCAGATATGCGATTTACAACTGCGAAAACTAAAATACAGAAAACCAATGAATGCACGAAGAATTTTGTAAACAAATAAACAAGGAGCGCAATCACCAATAACAACTGCACGAACAGATTAACCTCTACTAGTAACCAGACCTCTACTAGTAACCATAGAAACCCGACATAAAACAGCATTACAGTGTCAGAACCATTTGATCTTTAGAAAAACACGGAGCTCACAAGCGGCTATATCCATAAAAGTGGGGTTAGGGCACCGCATCTCTTCATGCTTTTAATGTAGCCTACAATCCACTTCATGAAAATCAAAAAAACGTATATTCAGCTCAGCCTAAAGCTTCTTTATTTATGACAAAGTCAACTTCATCCTAAATTTTCTCTCACAACGTAACACCAAATATCCAAAATGTTCTGCTTTCTATTCAACAAGAAAGGAGACATTAATTCTTTCGTGGCTTAAAAATTCGAGATGAGAAAAGACGCAGTAAAAATTGAATATTGCATGAATTCACAATTCCCCATCAAGAAAAAAGTTCATGTGAAACAAACTAACACACAAGATCATATCAGAACTATCTTTCCAATAGCCGAGATAGCTGAGGATATTGGTTCCAGCTAATATTACAACGAGGAATCAAATTCCTTAAAATCCATACAGAATCCTGAAGTACTGCGTTAGGTTTGTTTGCGGACTCGCGTTGTCCTGGTGGTTTCAAAGCTTTTTTATGAGTTTTTCTTTACTGCCTTAATTCTAGGTCGCTAGAAAAGAATTTCTTAATCATTCCGAAGTGAAGAAAGAACAATAACTTGCTTGGAGAGTGTTGAATTGACTGATCTAGTTTTTGGTAGAGTATCACGAAGTTCACAAAGGCTTGTAACTTTTTCAAGTTTGTCCCTCAATTAAAGTTAAGCTCCGTGTTAACTACACTCTACTTGTAACCTTGATGACGGAGCCGGCAATTTAACTGAGAACGACAGTGAAAGCTTTGGGTTGATGGGTGGCAATGTTTCTATGATTGAGCTGGTTCGAGCTATTACATTATGTCTTCCCGACTTTAACAGAATTCTCTGCGCGAACAGGAAAACGCGATTATTCTCTGCGTCTTAACTGAATATTCAAAAGTACATAGGCGATAACTATCTACCAAAAACCTGTTCACGGAAATTAGAAGTGATTGAATTTGCTCTTTTTGTATTAGACTATTACCATATATAATATCCCTGCATCGCTATGTGGGAGGGAGATATATCCCCTAAGAACTGTAATAAAAGGTTTGAGTACAAGTTATTACATGTTGTGACATTACGTGCATGCAACAAGCATATATAAACGAAAGTTCTAACCTTATCTACAAATCTCTGTTCTCGCCATCCGTAGTTTATCTGCCGAACATATCTAACATTCAGCACACAAAAATAGTGTTACTCTACTCATCTATAGTATTCAGTAATTGAGAAGGTGTTTGCCGTCATTCACGAGACGTCGAACTAATGAAATTTAACTTCACTAGACATAAAAAGCCAACATAATAGAATCTCCATAGGATAGGCATTTGGAAATGTAATTTACCGATTGGGAACAATTTGTTTCTTATCTGAGACCAGAGGTTTCGATAACTTCTCACGCTGGCTTGATCTAAACATGTTATAACGTACGTCTTGGATTAGTGGGCTCCAGCTAAGTACAGCAACAAGGTTTATCTTCAAATGCAAACCGGTCAAAATTATAGGATATCTGAATTGTCGATGAATAGGCAACGAGATTGACAGATAGCTTGCTTTTTAGGCTATAAGGAATATAATATACTAACTGTACCGTTTGAAATCAAAATAAAATGGACAAAAACAGGGATTAATTGGTGTAGGGAAGCAGGGAATTGTACAGAAGGTTATCTACATGGATCAAAGAGTAATGTATTTAAGTTCCGGCAGATCTTTGTTCTTGGCTAAGTAAACCAATGAAACGCACAAAGGGAAATTGAGACAATGACGTTTTCAATAATGTAAGGCGTTCTTGCTAACAGAATGGCTACAATAAGAAACACCAATGATCAAATGCCTGCTGAGTCACAAAAGCAGCATATGTAAACAGAATTCTTGATAAAAGGTGAATAAACCCATTTTCTAAGAACCAGACGCAAACGCTAACGCAGCACCAAAAAGAAACGGGCTAAAACAGCAATAGACAGGTAATGTGCAAAAGCAGCAATAGACAAGCAATGTGCAAAAGCAGTAATCAACCTTTGCTTTGATCTGGGGATGATTAATATCTAGTCTTATAATCACACGATAACAAGTTATTGGAATCTATTTGCCTTTAACATCAAAGCTCGTACATTCTTGTTACATGAAGTTTAAACTCCGACTTGGAAAATTTAGAAGTCTTCCTTTGTTATTTATATGAACTGGAATGATGAAACTCATCCTCATTTATGTTTTAATGTTCTATTTTAACACATGGTTTAACTAAAAGAATATCACATCGTCATTCTGTTGCACTACTTCGCTACTTATGGTTATCTCGTTATTGAATGATTTCACCTCTATTTTATCTCAATAAGCTATTTACAAGTGTTGGCATGGTGTTTTACCAGTCTTTCGTAAAGATCTTCTTGGAAGAAATATGATTGCTAAATAAACTACTATGGCACTCATCTTTGAGAACCAATAAAATAATGCAACGGCATATGAAGATAGACTTGATGCAATCTGTAGATGGTCTTGAAGACTGCATTCACGTATCAACGCCAGCAAATGCAATTTGTGACAATATTATCAGCTTCGTTCATCTGAAATACAACAAGTGTAGACAAGTTGCAACAAAAATACTGACTTGGATTACACAGTAGTGCCCACAGATTATACAGCCCAAAAATGTAGAAAAACTTTATCGTCTAAATACACGATGCCAATAAAACTTTGTTCGAGTGTGGAACCACAACGTGACACATGTACACTACAGGTACACAGTGTACATTTTAACGGCTTCGACATCTTTAATACTTCTATTTTTGGTCTATCAAAGCTTCCTACCTACTATTATGGAGTAGTGATAGGAAGTTCCTACATGCAGAATTACATTTACTTTACGGATCCCTTGAGATCAGGAACTACAGCCACTTCCTAGCATTAAGGAAATTCATCACGTAAGTAGTCCCGAAAGTGGTTACGTATTGCAATCCCGCGAGTAAAAAAATCTGAACTTCCTTTGCTTAATGATGTTAAAAAAAATTGTTTTGAAACTTCCTTCAATAGGATCACATTTTACAATGTGGATTTAACGGCGCTTCTTACGTCTTCTGACAGATCAGCACGAATCAGTGAAAACAAGTTACAGCCATTCAAAAACGAAAATTCTTCGACAATTGTACAAGCAAAGTGTGTCGTCATGCTGCAACCAGAATGAAAATCGGGTGGGACCTCTTTTATCCTCGCTCAAAACACACGTTTTTATTTAAAAGAAGAAGAAAATTAATTCGATTTGGTATCTGGTATTCCGATCAATCGCCAACGGTATAACCAAATGCATAATCAATGCTTTAATTCGAATTCTCCAGTAGTTGTGATAATCAAAAGTATACCAATCGCAAAAAAAAAGAGATCTGATTTTGCAATCGAAGCAATTGGGCAGCGAAGGTAGAGAGAAGATAAAAGGGCTAACTGTGAAATTTGCAACTAATTAAAAAATTATGACAATTGCAGCTACGACTTTTACTGATATCAGTGAGATGTGCGGTAATCTTATGGAGGAACAAATATGTAACTGACCATCAGTGGATAACATAGATCGGGACATGAAAGTACCCCATATCAAAAAGGATTTCTGATCGACATGGCAACGTCTCACAGTTATAATTTGTCATTATAAGGTGCAAACACTTAATAAATCATGCGAACAGATTCGACGTCGTTATCTCAGTACTTATAGCGGCAAAACCCGAAAGGGAAAATCAACGATAGGAAACTATATGCTAGGAAATTTGGGGTGCTATCCGCGTTGATTACCGCACAAGGTCAACGTCGTATGATACGGTAATTGACCCCCCCCCCCCCCAAGAAATACAATTTCAGTTACGAACCCTTTCTATTAGTAAGGGAAAAGCCCCTTATCAGTAAATCCTCCCTTTAACCTCTTTTCTGCCGCATCCATAGTAATATGTGGTGGGGAAAACGTCTAGAGATAGGAAGAACTTCACTTCTCAACACAGGTGATCCCATTATATACCACCTTCACAAAGGGCCCTGAAATCACAATGCAAATGGTGGGATGGGTGTGGAGGTAGTCACAGTTTTTCGTAGTTCTGAATGAAGAGAGCCTAGAAAGGTTTGCTGGCTTCTGCCATTGGGTAAGCGTAACATATAAGATGAACAAATTGGTATCTTCCAAATGCAACCATGATCAGATGAAAACTTAGAAGTGTTGTGTTCCTACGTAAACCTGTTCGATAATGTCACTTTTATTGCTTGTCACTATACTGAAGGATATATTGAAGTCCTTTTATTGATCAATTAATCGGCGACTGGGTAGACATTTCCTTTCAAGCAGTAGAAGCCAGCTGATCTGAACACGTGCAAAAAAACGCGAATTAGTCCTTCTCTGTCACAATCAACCACGCACATCAGGTCACAGCTGGCTACGCACGAATATTCGCCATTCAAAATTCTGGGTATTTTTCAGAGCAATATAATAAGGCGTAAACTGATAAAACAATCTGCGACTCGTATGTGCCAGGCGATTAACTCCTGACTTATTACTACTTCAGTTTAGCCGAAACGTAATTCCGTGAATTACAGGACACAGCCAACTAGAACTGACTGCCAAGCACAAATCTGTAGATCGATCCAACAAACTAAAGCTGCTTAACAATGCACGATCCCTAGAAACACCTTTGCCTGGGCACAAAGCGTCGCGCATTCTCCTGGGCACAAAGAGTCGCTCTCCTCACAAATTGCAAACCGTTGCATCTGCACAGGACAATCTCCTGCTATCTTTCTTCGTCTACGGTATTAGACAATCTTTGAACATACCGCCTGTGTATGGATAAACCACAAAATTTCCAAAACATAACTTTAGTGCCTTGTCAAGGGTATACAACACTTATCTTACACAGTATGAAGGTCTATACAGAGTTTTGTTCTCTACAAAAGAGCCATCAAGCAAGAATTCGCTACCTGCTAGCACAAAACATAGTTTCAGTGACTGTCAACTAAACTCACAATAACATCAATAACAATGCAAGCAGGTATCCCATCTTTCTTTATTCTGATAAATTCAACATACGTCGTTAGTTACTTGCGGTTCACTTCATGTCTTCCCTAAAATCCATTCAAGCGAGTTTAATTTCCTCGTACAATAACAACAGGGAAACAATCCCCAATGTGCTGACAATCATCGGCCGTAAATCAAAGATGGCGTCCAAAAGCTCAAAGTTCATAACATGTCCTTGTAAACATGACATGAAACCTGGACAAAATCAACGATCAGATGACCTCTGTAAATATCCACAATGATTTAAATCAAATACGTTAATATCTCAAATGTATTACGGAGAATAGAATTTTCAAAATACATTGTACAATGCAGTGACAGATCGGAGATCAATGACAACTCTGCAAATCACTGCAATAATGCTAACCATAACCTGTCATATTGAAATCACACGACAGATATTGTTAACAGAAATATTTGAAAATCAGATTTACTTACATGTAGTGACAACGATTTTTGTTGGTTTGAATCTAAAAGTCATCCAAGCTTGTGAACGAGTAATCTCCAGTAATTAATCTATTCCCAAGTATTGGTTACAAGGTAAGTTAGTGAAATGAGTATCTTCCAATACCTCATGTGTACATTAAATACATAAACCAATTCTTGAATGTTAGATGAAACATTAGTGTTCCTTGTCAGCAGAAAACAAAAGGGCAGTACCCAGCTTCTTCAACTACCTTCGCCTCTCCAACGGAATCTCAAGATATCAACATGGTCTCTATCCATGTTCGTTTCACCAGATGGTGTCACTGTCTGCACTCATTTCCTTTCAATTAAACAAAATCTTCAATGTTCGAAAGGCTATTTGGACAATACGTTTAGCTAACGTACACTGAGGGAGCTCGTTCGCAATAATGAGTACATCACAAGCAAGACCCAAAGAAAACACATGCGGCAGAGGTCGAAACGACCTTAGCAAGTTCATGCCTTATTAATGATTCATATCCCAGATCTTGCAGTGTGGCAATTTAGAATTAGGATTCGTTGCTTGGGATTGGCAAATCCGGGGATTGTTGAGGGTTTCAACAATTTGTTTCATTTTTGTCTCTCGCTTAACAAATTTTGGTTGTACAACAAAATGTCATGAGGAAAACTCAACTAGTTAAGAAAGTCCTGAGCTTCTTTATGACCTAAAACGGACCACTGTAGCTTTCAATATACAAAACAAAGACCCCTTCTTCCTCGACGAAGATTAACGGATACATAAAAACAGATCAGAACAAGAGGATCACCAAGTGGGCTGTGACTGTGATGGTATTCTCGAAATCATAAATATGGAATGGTAGCAACAATCACAATTTCAGGCCCACTTCTCATATAAAACGCAAAGTAGTTTTGAACTTCAACTGCGAAACTATTCCAAAAATCCAATAAAGGTTGCTCAGTTTTCAGAACAAGTAATTACCTTAAAAATCAAACCTGCATAATTCTATTCTACATCGAAACCCTTTTGATCGTATAAAAGATCACGACATCGCTTAGACAGCGGATCTATCAATGTTATCAGAATTAGAATTTAGATCCCTCTCGCTTTTTCATGAGTTGTGTAATTGGAAATGCAAACGGTTAAGTTTTATAAAGGAATCAAAGCGGCAGACGCAGTGTTCACTTTTAGCTCAGGACAAAGGTTTCTTTACCGAAGGGTTTCAATAGTTTACACCGCGGGCACTTATCCACAAGGGTTTAATAATTTTTTAGTATCAATCCGAGCAATCAGGGCAAGAGAAACCTTAGGTTTTCATGAAGAACTTCCTGTAGCTACCTTTGAACATATCACGGGCTTGAAAAGTGGAATATACGACATCATCACATCATAACGGAGCCCCAACCTTCACACTGTAAACAAGGGTCATCGTTTACTGAGAGGTATCAACTAGAATATTCGAGAATTGCACTTTCTATTAACTATCAATTTTACAGGAAGCGCAGTTACCCAATGCCGTCGTGTACTGACCAATGGCATGAGCATACCATGCTTAAACACTAGAACTGAGAGTTAAGGATCCGCCATTATCTAACTAATAACCCCATTTCTTTCTGAAGAAAACTTGCCAACTCGGGAATGTAAATATAAGTGATAAACTTGTATACAGGTTAAGCAGCAGTCAAGATGTAATAATACAGCTGATGTTTCTTCTTCTTGTTACGTTACTACCATGATCAACATTAGAGTGCGCATAGTATATGCTTGTCTACGTCGACAATTAATTTTTCAGGCTTCAAATGAACACATCCAGTTATTAACATATAGTGAGACACTACGAATATATCAAGCTAGATGTCATGAAATAAACAAATGCAATATGCTCACAAAGATGATACAATTTAATAAAATATAAATTAAACCCCGAGAATGCTAATCCCGTAGGCAGGAATCACTACTCCACGATGCAAGTCACAATCATCTTAGATGTGCAGTAAATTTTATATCTAAAGAAAATATGGAGCAATCAAAACATAGATACATGGAGATGGCAAAAGGAAAGGAGGGAGAGAACGATAATATATCACGTTGATTGAATGGATGCACGCCAAGGCTTTTTTTTGGCCTCATAGTAACAGTATATTATGTAGGAATCTACCTAAATAAATACCTTAAGATCAGGAAGAAATAGTAAGAGACATAAAGGCTTTTCTCCAAAACTAAAAGCTACACTTCTTAAGACTTTCTACGGCCTTTTCTTTAAGGCTCTATGCCAAACTACACGTTTTGGAGCCCCTTCACTCCACACCCGCTGTACACGTACGAACTTCCTTTAAGCAGACACGTATAAGAGCTGCAAAACATTGACAACAAATGCTCACTATATGATATGTGGCACAAAATTTGTTTGCAGGCAGTTGACAAAACTAGAGGCAACCTCCTTTTCATGAGTCCAAAACTGTAAAAGATAAAGTTCTATTCAAAGACTTGTATTTAGTAGATTTTTGACAATATTTGATTGCAGCCATAAAATTGATGCGGCGATGATTGATTAGTCCATCACTGTGATTGGTGAATGAGTACTGTGCAATCAGTTTAAGTTGCACTAACATACAATCAAAACAGTTTTACTGTTCGTCGACTACTTGATATGGGTAAAATGAATATATTCAATTTTAATACAAACAGAATATGATAAGATAGTCTACCTGAGGCAAAGTAGAGCCTACTGACGGATTTAGGAAAAGAACGGGTATTGATCGATGTGTCTAATTCAAAATCTTCGTAACGATTTGCCTTTGGGGTGGGGGTATCCATAAGAAGCTCTCCTTTTGCTCTGCTTCTTTTTCTTCTAGCAAGTTGTCGTAAAGACTTCAAATGTCTGCCAAATTGCTACCTCCTACCTCTTACTCGTTGATTCTACTACGAAGCTACCGAGACTTGGTAAAATCTGAGAGACAAGAAACACATCGATACTTTACTTGCTTTTATAACCTTAAAAAAATGAAAACAGCTAGAAACAACGCGTTCATAGGAAAAAACTGAAAAGCTATTTTCGTGCTAAATCTCATCCAAGTTGCACTAGCCATTTACCGGAAAGCATGGATTACAAGAAATTGAAAAATGGACAATAAGTAAAAAGAAGTACAGAAATGCCACAAAAGGCGGGCAAAAGTTAAAGACAGATTGAGAACTATTTGAAACACGTGTTGTATAAAGACCTTTTGCATGCATAGGTCGGGCTTGAATTGGTTAATGAACAGTGTTTCAATTACACTTAAGTGGAGTGCCGATCTAGCCCTAGCTGGAATACTAAAATAAGAATTTGAATAATCCTCCGTGCAAGGAGCGCTAAACAGTAGCAGAATCGGCCTCAATAACTGGTGTTTTCTGCAGTTTACAGCAAAGCGGGGGGTTGAACACTCAATGAAAAGGCCCTACTTCTTATTGCTGACAGAATATGCTTCGAGATACCGTCGAGAAGCTTTTAAGGTTGCGACTCACGTACTGTGATTTACAGCGGCATTGAAATTTAAAAATACGAAGATGGGAAGAACGTCCTCTTAGCAGAGTGTAGCTAACGATTGCATCAAAAAATAGCTCTGGGGTTGCAGGTGGAAAAGCATGTGGATACCGCACTGTTATTATGCTCAGAATAAGTTGTAGAAATGTCTCTGAGCCATAGAAGGTGCAGGTACATCGGGAATTGAGCAGGACTGATAAACTTATCTAAAGAGCAATGAGTAGCTTTCAAAATGAGGCGTTCGACAAGCTATTTTCATGTTCTGTAGTACCTATAATCTCCTTAAAAACAATCCACAATCTATTTGAACTTACAAGCGTCTTCTCTTCAAATCTGCACATACGTTAGGGCCTCGGTGTGGTATGGTACTTATGAGGAATTTTACTGTACATATTTACGATGCCATGGTCACTGCGAAAAGCAACCAACATAGTCCATTTCTAATGTAAAATATAAACAAAGGAAAGATTTCAATCATCACTGGAGTACAATCAGGGGTCCATTGCCGTTCTATCAGTGTTCTGACTTCCTGCTTATCAATAAACAAATCTATAAATCAAAAAATCAACCAATAAGTGGATCAATCAATTAACCAATCAATCAATCAATCGAGAATGAATGAATCAATAAATTTTTCCATAGAGCATTAGCCTGTCCAGTTTAATATCCTATTTCATGATTAATATCCAAAAATAATGCAAACTCGATTAAACAGCGCCTTCGAATAATCATCGCCACATATGAGCCGTGTCGTTTCAACCCGAAATGTACAGAGGAGGGCAATCAAATTTCTGAGCAAGCCATTCATTTTACTCTTATGTACGAATAGTTGAACAAAGAATTTATTCACCTTTTCCACGGTCTATTTAAATTCTGCCACATCTAAAATACCGATTAGGAACAGCATAGCTATAACAATTTGATTCCTGATTTTCCTATTGAAAATTGTAAAATTTTAGACTCGATATTCGAAAACAACAAGCAAAGTGCTGCTGTTTGCAGTAGACTTCATCAGGTGAATTATTCTAAACATTTCTAACCACGTTAATTGGCCTTAAATAAATCTAGCACGAGCAATTGCACATATGTTCAGCCAACCTGCCGCCTACAGCAATCGCAAGCCTCGTGTACTTTCAATCATATTCAGTAATTACAGACATCATCTCATTCACTTGTCAAATTCGGTTCCCAGTTTATGAAAGCCGTTTGCTGCGCAAGTAGGGGTCTGCGTTAATTGCCGAAAAGTATTGCCAAATGACACGGGTCTCGTGTTCTCGACTTGCACGTTTTGTTAAGATATCCTGAAGGTACAACACTGCTACCTTCCATCAAGACGTCCATTCTCTGCTAACAGTTTTTAGGCTGAACTAACTCGTTCGGTTTTGCGTACTTTGAACTTAATGTTAAGGCTTGAAACACATACTAAAAGGTTTTGGAATCAAACTACAGGGGTTTTTGCCGAAGAGATAATTTGAAATGGTAAGTTTAAATAGATATCAGAG
>JAAAKL020011480.1:0-13628 GCA_010016065.2 Carybdea cf. marsupialis auct. non (Linnaeus, 1758) | reverse complement strand
ATTTATACATATAAATATATATATATATATATATATATATATATATATATAAAATTTTAAAGAAATAACAAAAGTATAAACAACTTATTATTCATACCTCTTCTTACAAAAAGCGGGACTCAAATTATTAATTTTGTATCCCTACTTTGCTGTTTCTACTTGAGATGATGAATGTATTGATTACATAACGAATCTGTTTGTTATTACGAAATTGTTAAGTTTGAAGAACAAGGTGGCACTAAGAGATTATTAGTAATCAGAACAAGCTAATATCACTGTTGTATCACACTATTATAGAATTAAGTTACCTCTAGCACTTCAAAAATTATGATCCTTTGGACTAGTTACTCTATTTCTTACACAATTATTCCAAGAAAAAAATTGGAATCAATTGGAATCTTATCTATCAGCTTAAAATAGATATGAGCATATATTGCAGCCATGTAGTACTCCTATTAGATGTTTAAGAAAAGTTCTGAGGTTCAAGCAAATGTAGTTAGAAGCGTGCATAAGCTTACTTTGAGCCTGTTATCTTCTTTATATTCTTGCCAATGTAGGAGCCCATCAGTTGAAAAGGAAACACAAAATTTCTCAATGAAACCGCCTCTGTGATCTAAAACTCCCATTTCTATAGCATCTAGCCGTGTGGTGTACGTGAAGGTGAATTTGATCCATTGGATACCATCGGCTGATCCGGATGTCCAAAAAACACCTCCATACATAAAAATTGTTCTACCCGATGAAATTTTGATATTTTCGATATTAGGGGTGATGTTCCCTCCTGAAAAACATTAATTGTTTAAGAAAACCGTCACAAGAAATGTAATTTAAAAATACTAGAGACATGGTATCACCATGCTTTATAACTTTGTGCTCCACTAGCTGTTTGGTGGTAATCTTTGATTATAGCATACCTTATTTATAATGATCTACTTAATTCAATACAAGAGATTTAACCTGTCATCCAAATGACTTAAGAACTTTCATACTTCTTTGTTCTCTCCTTCGTCTTAATTCTTATGTCAACTCGGTGGTGGGTCTAGGGGGAGGCTGACAGGACCATGGCCCAAAACTCCGAACCTCGAGGTAGAGCCGCTGTTCAATGCTACTAACATACGTCTAACTGCTTACATCAATTTCGTCGAGGTAAGTGAAAGCTTTACCCACTGGAGGGAATACAGTGTCTCCGGAACGTAAGCAGTATGATTATTTCTAAACCGTCTTGCCATGCATGACGTCATAGGACCCCGCAAGCTTATGACCCAGGGCCCCCCGTAACATTCAAAACCGCCACTGTGTCAACTGATCCAAAACTCACTCTGTTGGTTGAGCAATACTCAAAGGGGGGAGTTGTTGATCGTGTTTTAGAGGGATATATACCCTGCAGTCTCAACATGTATATATATCACTACCTTGAGAGGAACGGCTCCTTTTATAACCGGGACACATTCTATATTTTAAAAAAATGTTGCGTTGCTGCGGATGAAAAAAGAGAGCCCTCCAGCAATTTGGAAGTTTGAAAGATTCATAATCTTAAATCATCTGCATTGACAGGAAAAATGAAGTTTTACTTTACATTTTTCAGAAGAATGCCTCCTTCCAGCAAGCCCTTTCAGATAACTAATAAGAAGCATTTGACTTTCTCTGTAGGGTCTACACAGTCAGGTACTCAACATGTAGCTGTACAAAATAACTGAGTCTATTGACGCTTTTACATTCTGAACTTTTTAGTTTACCATGAACAACTGAAGGGCTGTTGGTTCTATTGGATTGGGGTATTTTCCTTAATTTGAAATGAAGGGCTTACTTAGATCTTCTCAAGATTGAGAGCTTTAACAGCCTCGAATTGTGCAGAAAAGCCTGCATCTTTAGCGCATGCTATGATGACAACTTTAATCAACGAAAATATTTCTAAATATTTACTCTTAAAGAAGGAGATGGTAGTGTTAAGAAAAGTGTTATACTTTCTAGATCGTTAATATAATTACACTAAGAATTTCTAAAAGGGGGAGGCGTTTGTTGACAATTTTACGTCGCCTACAAGTTGTGCATTTTTTGAAGTTACTATAATATCACCACCCACAATTTTGTTTGATGTTAGAGCATTGCACTTCGTGAAATATGACCAATGCTGTCTCCGTTTATTTATAGCAATTGAATGACAATTAAAACGTTGACTGTGTTCTAATCACGGTTATGATCAAAGAGGTGATATAAATGGGATGTGTATGGTATGTTTTATGATCTAGTATTGAGATTTCGGAGTATTTCTCTTGCCATTTATTACCAAATCAGAGATGAGCACACAAAAACAAGATGCTTAATTCAGACATAGTGGAGAGAGTAGGAAGTATAAGTATAAAACAAGATACTTAATTCAGACATAGTGGAGAGAGTAGGAAGTATAAGTATATCTCATTAAGACTTTATTAGATTCGAAATCCTTCTAACATATCCATAATTATGGTTTGATAATCTCGAAATCCCTATACCTTGTGCTGGGGTGTCCTCTGCACTTTTGCTCAAACAAAGTGGAAGGATGATCAAGATGACTGACGTCAAAACTACCATGATTGCAATCTAGGTAAAGAAATAATACACTAGAATTGTATTGACAAAGTTGAGCAATAATGACAGATGGACTAAGTTGTCATAGATTCTACTCTATGATAAAATGCGTTCGTTGATTATCCCTTGGGATTCATAGCACTACTCCGCAAGTAAATAACTCAATTTAGAAAATAACCACGGGCACCCTTTCACTTTCCCATTCCCATTCACTTTCACTTTCCCATTCCCATTCCCATTCCCATTCCCATTCCCATTCCCACTCCCTCTTCCTCTTCCTCTTCCACTCCCACTCCCTCTTCCTCTTCCTCTTCCTTTTCCATTCCCATTCCCATTCCCACTCCCACCCCCACTCCCATTCCCTTTCCCTTTCCCATTCCCACTTCCACTCCCATTCTTTTTCCCTTTCCCACTCCCATTCCCACTCCCACTCCCATTCCCTTTCCTTTACCCACTTCTATTCCCTTTCCCTTTCCCATTCCCACTCCCACTCCCATTCCCACTCCCATTCCCTTTCCCTTTCCCCTTCCCTTTCCCTTTTTTATTCGTTACAAAAAGGAGTAATTTACATTGAAGTAAGTAAATAAAAGAAAATAAGATAATAAGTAAGGAATAAAATTAGTAATGAAAGACAGTAATGACATTGACACACATTATCAGTTCTTAGCAACTCAGTATAACTAAATATCTTTACCTGCTTGATGTTTTTGTGTGATATATGGTTTTTACATTTTGGTTCCTATTTTGTTTCTGAAACTACTCGATGTTATTAAGCATGCATTACGTACAGCGATGAGGGACATGAACAACGTCTGTAGCTCTACAATTTGCTTTCATCTCATTTAATCTGGTATGAAATCTCTGATCAAATAGCGTATTAGAGCACAACTTGGTGGCCGAAGGCGTCGCATTTTCGTCAGCGAGTTTGTTACTCTTAGTAAGTGTCTTCGCTATATGTGATTCATTTGATCTCCTTTAAATTCAAGGAGTAGTATCTTTCACCAAAATTCTTTTCTGGAAATAATAATAATAATAATACAAGGAGTCAAACACAATAACGCGTCTCACCTTTTGAAATGAGAAACTATTGCTTTGATAGCGTCCTTTTATTCCCCACAACTAGCAGGATTCCTTAGAATTAATCCGAAAGCAACAAAGTAACTTTGATTCAACGAAGAAAACTTGTTGTAAATTGATGTTAATCCAGAAATGGCTAAAATCAAATTTCTTTATGCAAAACTCTTCTGAAAAATTTTTAAATAGAACTAAATTAAGTACGGGGATATTATTTCTGTAGTCGTGCTACAGCTGGTGGCAGAATACAAGGATGCTAATGCAGAAAATGTTTGAGTGCAAATTTTTCTTTGTATATGTGCTTTGCGGTAAGACTTAATGCTATTGTCGTATTCGCCATTTTCTCATGTTTTATTTTAGATGTAATACCAGGTAGCTGCATGGAGACTGCCTTTTATGTCTTACAATACCGATTGATGAAGGGCAGGTGACATGGTTAACAAATGAAGTATAGACAGGCTATAAAGAGTAAACGTTTAGCCAGAGGCATTCTGGTTTGACTTCTGTTTATGCCATAGTGATGGGAGACAGATTTACTTTAAAATCACATAATTTCTGGTTGTGCAAAACGTAAAAAGGTCTGTTTAGTACCAAATTTGCTTGACTAGATGTTTTCACCCTACAGCGATAGAATTATCTAAGTAAAATGAGGCAACTGAAATTCCTACTGCACTATGATTTACTAGCTAAATCAATTCTTTCTCTACTAAAGGGAATTTTCTCATGTAATATTCTGCAGAAAAGATTGACAAAAATAAACTTGCTTTTAAATTCTACTATCTCACCTTTTATAGACGGTGTAACTTGGCAATATGAAGTCAAATCTCCCTTATTAAGTCCGACATAAACTTGTCCAGGTTAGTTTAATTTTGGAAATGAATTATAATAAGAGATTCGTCAAAGAAAAGACAAGTAAAAATAAGCGACACTAAGATTTCCCAAGTTTCGATGTCATTTTGAGACCAAGAGTGACACGATACAAAAGCTTCACAACCCTTAAGAGAGAAACGCTTATAAAAAGAAAAAAAAATACGTTAGCCTACACGTTGTCCACTTGGTAATCATCGACCGGATTCCTAATCCGTATGGAAAGCGTTTCTTTTGATTTATAAATCGAAGCAGTTGGTAGGCCTACACCTCGTGGAAATAGGCGGCCACATTAGAAGAAAATGCTAAATTGTGCTCATTTTAGAAATGGTTAAAATTGGACGACGCTTTCCTTTTTTGACTGCAAACTCATGCAAGTGCTGACGTGTATATCAAACATATCGAGAATCCCGAAAATAGCATTAAAATTCGTAGAAAAAGGATTGCTGGTCTGCATGTAGGACCATAACATTTTGCATTCTAAGAGCATAGCCTGAATTTCAGCTGATCAAACCGGTTAAATGGTTGTCCTAAGTATTAGTCATAGATTCTAGATCATACTGGCACACTCTAATTTTAGAGGGAATAATTGACTGTTTTCTTTTCTTTGTAATTTCATTTACATGTCAGTTTCACCATGGAAGTAGACAATAAAATTTTTCTTCCCTACCCTTGTGTTTAATTGCTTAAATCGATTACCGAGAATCAAGACTTAAGTTTATAGTATGCTCATCAATAAAGGTTTAGTACTCCACAATTCTAGTCGCAGAGTTCTATTACAAGTAAGGACGTATTTCTAATATGTATGACCAAGTATATGGGCTATTACTTAATTCGCAAAGAGCTCAGAAACTTAAAAAATAAGAATAATGGGAGCAAAGCACTAAACATCTTGTAAATACGTCGGAGGTAACCTCTTTTGTATTAATACTATTAAGAAAATCATGTGGATTAATGCAACAAATTTTTATATCAATTATATAAAATTCGAATTATGACATCAGAGTTTGTTTCCAAAAAATATATTGACATCCATATCTTTCATTAAATACATAAATTTAGACTTATGTCCATCTCACGCTACAAGTAAAGACAATATTTAAGTTTTTCTTGGATCTACATGTTTATAAACTTTGCTACAATGTTTGTAAAAGGCAGCTTCAAATTAGCTTTGTATAGTTCGTTGCTCTCCACGTCTGTACATCTGCAGTGATCAGCGTTCACAAAATTTAAAGAGGACAAGATCTTCAATCTCATGTAAGCATCTGTTTACCGCAGTGACTCCTCGAGCTGTTATAGGCCGCCCACTTTTTAAGGCATAAAAAAGGATTAGATTTTCATATGTTGGTAGAAGCCCACAAGTGTATGTAATTGATCTTCAACTTTTCACTAGTCGTTTTCCTCAAAATCTTCGACTTCCCAATTTCGAGGGCCTTCACGAACATATTCCACCTGTTTTTGTGGGGAGTCATTAACAATGGCAGACACATGATCCTCCTGACTTGAGCAACTAATCATTCCATTAAAGCTAGAAATGTCTCCGCACGTATCAGCCCTTCGTTCTCCGTAGTCAATGTCGTCACTCCCTTTGTACTCAGTTAGTGAGGAAGTTGTTGAACCCTTTCGACTTGAATTGGATTTTCGGTTGAAACCATGGGACATACGAGCAAACTGAATTCTTTTAACATGCAATAGTTCTATTCTTAGATTTTCGAAAAACGAAACTGCCTTAGTTTTTCCTACATATTTTTCTGAATTCTTCAAATTCGTGCTTTCTAAATTGTCCAACACATTATTTACTTTATGGTAAAAATTGTGAACAGAATTGGTGCATTCTACATACAACTCTTCCAATTTACCAGCGCCTAGAAGACAAAAAGAAGAGCAGTTTTTCATGATCACACATGACGTCAGGACTAGCAAGAGTTTACTTAGGGTCTCTCCATGGAAAGTATATAAATCGCCTTTTTGATTGATATAGATTTCCCAAAGAAATATACAGGCAAACCTTTTATGTGCAAACGGTCATCTTAGATATGAGATTGCAGTTAACCTATAACTACACACTGTTATTTTTAGATAAAATGTAAATTTTATTGGCAATTGGTAATAAATATTCAAGAGAGAAGTTGTAAATTGAACATTTTCTTTGCATCAAATATCGAATGGAAAAAAGCTTCTTGAATATTGTTTTCCAAATATCTTGACCTTGAATAATGGACATGAAATCGATAAAATGTAAGGGCATATTACAATGCATCCTAGCAGATAATCATTTTGGCAACGAACTATATCAAATGAAGTTTATGAGTAGAAATATTCAGAGCAAAGGCAGATGCATGCATACAAGTTTAAAATGGAATATTATAGGATATTCAACCTCCACCAAGGAGAAAACAACAGCTAACACAACGTCAGTCACAAAGTACAGTAACACAAGATTTAATATATTTTCACCAGTGCCTTTAAGGACAACAGATCAGATAATATTACTAAATTAGTGACTTTTGCACCGTGCAAGGAGATAGAGTTACTTCACTATCGCTCTCTTTAACTCCTAACTGGAAAATTAGTGGAATAGTTACGTTGAAACATAGATTTATCATAGTAGTAGTGCACTGATGCACAGCGACTTAACCAGGATTTTTGAGGGAGTGGTGGGTAGTTCAAGAATAGAAATCATCAAGGATTATTATGGAGAAGTTAAGGGTTTACCTTTAAGAAAACGTAAAGTTCTATTGCTAAGAACGCCACTTACGGCTAGCCTTTCATAAAAATCACACACTGCGATCCAAAATTGTACTCCTTTTCAAAATGAGGCAATCTAATATTTTAGTATCCCGTGAAAGGGACATGTCACGATGGTATTCCCCTCAATATACCACTTATACTACAGGATGGATGAACTGAAAACTATTTCATACCGTCTAAAACACCCGGATTAATTCTTTTAGTTGCGTTTATTTTCCGGCGTTTATGAAGGATGAGACCAACTAGTATTGCACATGCTAGCATGACAAGCAGTCCGTTTAATGTCCTCTTAAAGATGGTGGACGTTGGATCCAAAATGGCCAATCCAGTACTTGGAGGAGGTGGGGACACCTTATTTATGAATATTGAAAATATTAAAAGCGATTAATTTATTATTGATAATGAACAACAAAGTTATAATAGACATTAAAAATTTGACTTGACACAAGAGAGTCTGCATCTATCTGCTCATTTTTTAATTTGTTTCTAATCTTAGTATAGTTTAATCCTGCCAAATCAATTTTTGATCAATAGTTTGTTCGAACTTTCTGCGCAGGGACGGGGGAACAGGGAGCAGAGGGGGTCATGCCCCCCAAGATTTGCCAAATCTCATTTCCCGTAGCCACTCACGAAACACCCCTTTCCACACAATGATCGAAGGCACCTTAGTGGAACGTGAAAAAGTAAACTTGAACCCAGCCTACTTGCCCCACCCAATCTGCTTTACCCTACCCCGCCCCTGCTACGTGACTGCTTTATGAAAGAATGTTGCATTGCTTCTATTTGAATAGTTCTTATGAGATATTATTTGATGGGACCAAATATAAGGACATTTAAATACCTACATTGGAAACTTAGAAATTGGATTTAATACCGTGAAATATAGTGTTAAAAAAGAGATCCGTAGCATACAATTCATGAATCATGATCAGCCCTTTGGCAAATTGACTTGTTACTCTAAATTTTATATCTTATCCCAAATCCACTTCTTCAATTCTTTTAAAGATTCCAAACATTTTTAAAACAAAATTACGAAAAGTATTTTCAAAGAGTTGGTACGACCTCAGAAAGTAACGCAGCCTTTGCAAGAGTTTCCTCTGAAGATATCAGTTATTAAATTTGACAAGATCTTAGAACAGGCAAAGAAACTAAGTATTCCTCCTTTTTTGAATATTTATAACCTATTGACTTGCAGGTTCTAACAAGCCCCCTAACAAGAAACGAAGTTAAATTATTTAACCTTTATCAGACTTTCCAAATCGAGCTTTTGCTAAATATGCTGAGACCTTTTGTCAGTGGGGTACATGGTCCTACAAGCACCAGTTAACTGATCTTAGAACTGTACTAGAATCAAGGTTGTGGCAATGGTTAATGTTGATTAACGTAACCTATTCAAACTGGGTTGTTTTAAGATTCCAATATTATAAAGGCGTAAAGCCAGTAGCTCTTTGGCTCTGTTAACCTTAACCTCTGCCACGAGGATATTTAACTGCTCTATAAAACATTGAAAAGCACATCTATGGTATTAGTGACAAAGATGTTACAGTACAGCCGGAACCTGACGAGTATCCTTAACACCATTGAGAAATTCATTCCAAAACTAAAGTATTCTTAGTTTCCTAAGGTTTGGAGAAAATTGAATGGAAGGACCCCGATCACTTTTGCACTTTAAATAACCTGTCGCCTTACAAAGATTCATTCTAGATGTTGTTGCTCGCCAGTAATTTGTATTTTTTGTTGGTGACAAAGGCCATTTTCAGCATATATAATCATTTTTTTATCTTTACTTACCTCTGAATAAGTGTAAGTTGGAAAGACTCAAGATGGTCGGTGCTATTCGTTAGATATGAAGAAGCAAGACAAATGCGTGCAAACCCTCATAAATCTTTCAGTAAGATCTTAACTATACTAGAATTGTTGACATGTATCAAGCTTGCTATAACCTATGGTTGAAGATGCCATTAGTTAGAGAATTGGGTTCTTAAGCAGAATGAATTGTATACCCAAAAATGTCTTGTTATCAAAATATCAACATTAAGGTTAAAGAACAAGGTAGGAATTTGCGGAGAAAACAAAGGAAGTGAAAATTAAGAGAATTCAAAGAGTTCTGCCCTACTTTATAAACGATTTCCTTGTTGTTGAATGGGCTGACTCATAGCTACATTGCAGTGCGAGTTATATATTTTAAGTTGCGCTTTAAACTTACCTCAATTGTTGGTATCTCTTTCTTCACTAGTGTGGTGATCTCTTCTCTCTTCTCTGTTATCAGCGACCTTAAATCTTTTTCTAGCTTTTTAAATTCGTTTGCCAGAACAAAACCGTATCCAGCATCATGTTTTATATTCTTTGCTACTCGTAGTGATGATTCTGTGATATACTGATTCTGATCACCAACTGCAAATGTGTCAAGTAGAGCTCCTTTTACTTCACCATGTGCCACAGCAGATAGCACCATGTGAACATTGCTGTACGCATATTCTAAAATAGAAATGTTAACCATAATAAACCTCTAATTAACGTAATATTCGATTCCTTTCAATCCTTGAAAATTAAATTTAGGGTATTTGTTTACTCTTCCGTACACTGATAAACAGTATTGGTACTTATTTTACTTGGCATCTAGTCATCTTAATCTGTAAACAAACCTTTATGTAACCAAATAAATTTAAGCAAATTCTAAAATAGAAACGTTAAACAGAATAAACCTCCAAATTTATTCGATTTCTTTTAATTCTTGAAAATCAAACTGTTTATTTACTTCAGAAATTGTAGCTTGTTACGTCACATAATAGCGGACACGAAGAAGTAGCTAAAAAACTAACAATAATTCCATGATTGGAAAAGTGAACTCAAATATGCTTAATTTTTTAGCTTAATGTCATAATGAGATTACAATTGAGTGTTCGGAGCAATTTAACATGCTATTTACATGATTTGCGCTGAAAGCAGGTTTATTCTGACAATAAATAGGACGAAAATATCGGTAAATTTAAAATGTTTCTTCTCCACGTACTTGTATTTACTTTGGCATTCATTCTGATACCCATCCTATATTCATATGAATTATTGATTGCTGAAATCTGTAGAAAAATCATAATGAAATAATAAGGTTACATGTAAATGAAATCAAACAAATTTTCTTTCATATCTATGTCTTCGATTTTTTTTCTCGTAATATTATTTTTGTACCTTATGGTTAATGGAAACCTGAAACATTCGAGGCTTTTAGGAAACCAGAGGATAGCTAGCATGAAATTGGCAGACGCTCATGCAAACAGCTTTCATGTCTGTAACAGTACAAACACAAAGCCCTTATCCTGAAGTGTGTAAATTGGCAGACGCTCATGTAAACAGCTTTCATGTCTGTAACAGTACAAACACAAAGCCCTTATCTTGAAGTGTGTAAATTGGCAGACGCTCATGCAAACAGCTTTCATGTCTGTAACAGTACAAACACAAAGCCCTTATCTTGAAGTGTATAAATTCTTCAATGCATACCTAAATGATCTAAGATGAACCACAAGGATGATTATAGCAGCAAGGGCAACATTTTGAAATGAAGTAAAAAGCAGAATTTGCCTCGTAATGACTCTGAGCTTCCTTAAAAACCCATTTTTGAATCAAGAAAGATCATATGATTCCTGAACTGATAGACAATCAAAATGAATATTTGAAGAAAGGGTACAGCAAACAATGAACAGATAGTTAAAGCAGTAATAGGATTTTAGTCAGAAGATGATTAAGACAAGTTCAGTCAATAAAAACACATGTTTTAGCATATACAAGAGATAGAGATGGATGTACACAAGGTGTTTGTGCCTTGCAACACCATCCGTTCCATTTTTGGATGAAACTACTGAATGCATTTTAGCAAATCAGAATATCATCAGGAGGAACCATGTCCGGTTTCAGTCCCTTTCCTCTACCGTTTAAATGACGTGACGAACCCATCCCCCACCGCCTCCCCTTTGAAGGTGTTCTGGCCTATGCAGTACGATGGTGGGGCAGAATTCGGATGGTCTTTGACATGTATCATTGTACAGTCCAATCTCCGTCACATCTTCTAAGCCTTGTGTAGAGCTTGCCTTTTCTAGCATTTCCTGGATTTCATTGATAAGTGATTTCTCTTCTTTTGTGTTAAGTCCAAAGTCTTTCAGTAACGAGTATACCCGTTGCTCAAAGAACCTTCGCACTCCAACCTCATTTGTATGAGAAGAAACTGACCAACCACTTTCTTCGCAAAGCTCGACCAAGCTTTCATACCTCTCACTTTCAGAAGCCCCTCATTATCTACATTACTTTCCAATTGTCCTGTTAGTTATGTCATTAATGAGATTCTGTAGGTGAAACAATTTTCATTTTCTCCAGGATCTTTTAAAACTTATCTTTTAAAATCTTCTCCTCTCAGTATTCGCTGTTTCTGAAACGCAAAAATAAGCACCTGATGTTGCAAAAGACGATAAGGAACCCTCAATTTAGCGAGTTTGTGATATCATAAAGGATCTGCAATACGAAAGTAAAAGGAAATGAAAATGGTAGCTTACCTCAGTCCCGTATACCTTAATACTTTTTTCAACTGTTGTTGTAAGAGTTGTGGCAATGGAACCTGTGAATATGCCTGTAAGCACGATGCCGGATAATGTCCACAAAATGGCGATTACTCTTCCAAGGAAGCTCTTTGGAGTCAGGTCTCCATAACTAGAAAAAGAAAGTAAACCACTTCACTTGCGTATGGAAACTACTGACATTAGAGACTATTTATTTTCCTTCTGTGATTACTTCTAACGCAATGAGGAGTGGTAAATCACAAATTAACGGTCATTATAGATGGAGTCAGCTGATAGGGGAACTTTTTCAGTGGAAAGAGACCGTTTAATGATTATATCGCCTTAAAGATGTTTTACTACTTCCTATTTCACAATTTATGACATTCGGAATAGATGCAAGAGAAATAAAAAGGCATATCACCAAGGGGAACTGTTCATGTCCTCAGTGAAAACTGCAAGCGACTGTATACCTGAAGACGGTAAACGATCACTTAAGTAAACACAAAAATAGAGTTCCACAAATACTAAAGATATGCGTAAATGTCCAAAAGCCCTCAAATGCCAACGATAAGGTGTCGCGTATAACAATTTGGGTCCGCTCTTGACAGAATTAAAGAATAAAACAACACAGAAACAATTTATTCTACTCTTCAGATGTTGCTTAAGGAATTTTATGTGTCAATTTGTTGCTTCAAAATGTTCAACAACATTCATGTCGTGCAACATTTCATAGCTAGTTTCGATCTTACACTGTCGACTTACCCTAACGTTGTCATGGTGATGAACGCCCACCAAAATCCGGCTAATGATCCTCTGAAGAATTTCCCCTTTGAAAATTCATCGGAATTTTCAAATTGATCCTGTTAAAATGGTTAGAAACGTTTTCGTTAAAAAATCTATAAAAGCTTGATACAGGGACAATCTTTACTAAATATTGCTCGTAGTGACGACCAGAAATCTGACCACTGTTGCTCTCTCCTGTAAGAAGCAACCAACCAATGACTCAGTATTTGGGTTGTCAAAATTAACAAGTCTTAGTTCTCTTAAAAATATTACTTCGGTTTTGCGTTCTCGAACACACAACAACCAATAGTAAAAGGATGTTGTTGTACAACAGAAGCATGGAACAGCTTTTACAAATTTGGCAGCGGTAATAAATTCTCAGTTAGTAAATTTATATCGTTTACAATACCCTATTGTTCCTTGATAGTACAAAATAAGATTAAGTTAAATTAAGCTTAATTACTTTAAGAAAAGAGGTTTAAAGTGCGTATACTTCAAATTCACTTTTGTGTGGTTGCAGTTTTCCAAAACAATGAGGATTGTTGATATTTTAAAAGAACTTGTACACTGTATTCAGTGAGTAAACAGTTAACTTTGAACTCTTATTTTTTATTGGTCTTGAGATTGTAAAAAATAGGAGATGTCATTACGAAAAGAAGAACGAATAAATTACTCTTTATGAAAGTTAAAGTTCCCAAATCAGCTTGTCAGCACAACTATACAAAAAATTGAATCGTACCAGTTGTTTGCTAAAAAGTGAGACTTAAAGTTGAAGCAAGCTTTCTGAATTTTAATTTGCAATATATTTATCCAAACAGAGATTTGATAACATTTCAAGAATTGAAGAGTTACTGATTTACCTTGGTTCTGAATTTTATTACTAGTGATCTTTTGTAACTTATCTTCAAACATAACATTACCATAAAAAGTAAAATCCAAACAAACGAAAGGAACAAAAATGATTATTTACCACAAACCAAATCAGTATTCCAACTTTACAGGCAATGAGTGCAGTAACAAATACAATTGGCCAAGACT
>JAAAKL020011479.1:0-13629 GCA_010016065.2 Carybdea cf. marsupialis auct. non (Linnaeus, 1758) | reverse complement strand
AGCAACGAGCAACGAGCAACGAGCAACGAGCAACGAGCAACGAGCAACGAGCAACGAGCAACGAGCAACGAGCAACGAGCAACGAGCAACGAGCAACGAGCAACGAGCAACGAGCAACGAGCAACGAGCAACGAGCAACGAGCAACGTTTTTTCACTTTTAGGCAGAGACCCCTAAAGACTGGAGGTGCGATGTCCGAATAAAGAAAAAGGAGTGAAAATGGAGAACTAGGCTGATTTTCCTCTCAAAATGAAGGAAACGGCTTAAAAGAGCTCCAAATTACGATCCAAGGGAAGGGAAGTATCATGAAGCGTATAAGAGAAGACCAGGGATTTACCTTAATCGAGATGATCGGCGTCTTAGCCGTCATCGCCATTTTGGTCGCTCTGTTGCTGCCAAAAGTGTTCGAAATTATGGCGGAATCTAAGGCGAATGCGTTAGTCGCAGCCATCAGGACCTATGAAACGGCGGTTGTTGATTACTATTCCGATATTAGTTCATTGCTGCCGTTAAATGCGACAGGCGTACCGACAGCGGAAACAACCGGGGATAGCGCTACGGCCGTGTCCTTGCCCGCCCGACTAACGTTAGATGTCAATGATCCCTTAAATACCGGAGCCAATAGTTGGGTAAGGTTTAGAGGGCCATACCTCGCCAAATTTGTCACGACTGTTCCGCCTGGCTTGGGAACGGCGGTCTACATGCCGGCAACCGCGGCAATTACATATGGGACAGCCACAACCGCTTCTAATATCGGGTGGGATCTCAATAACGACGGAAATAGCGACCTCCCAACTGGAGCCAATGTGGTCTATGTATATTTCACGGGGATTAGCGATACGGATTTTGACAAAGTCGATGCCATTATCGATCCAGGGATGGGAACGACGACGGCAACGCGTGTATTGAGAGGCCGAGTGAAATACGATGCCACGACAGACCAAATGATGATTTACTTGAATCACGGATGAGTACAATGAGCCTCGTTAGTTAAATGGAGAAAGGAGGTGTTAGACAGCATCAACAGTAATGATATTTCATGCCGACGGGCATTTCGGACAGCCATTCCCATCTCCTCCTCCCCAAGTCACTCAGGACTCCTGCAAGGTTGATGACCGATGAGTTCCTCACTAATTGAACAAACACCAGCTAAACCAAAACGTCTTGGTGAACGGTTAGTCGCCGACGGTCTTCTTGTTGAAGATCAGCTGAATTTGGCGCTCAAAGAGTCCAAGCGTCTTGGGAAGTTTCTGGGAGAAACACTGGTCAGTTTGGGTTTTGTCACGGAAGAAATCCTGACAACCTATCTCGCCCAGGAATCCCAGTCATCCGTTCTGGATCTATCAGACCGCTTTATTCCCCCCGATGTGCTCGAATTGGTTCCACACGAACTCTCCGCACAATTCCAACTTCTTCCTCTCGCAAAAACTGGGAATCTTCTGACGGTTGCCCTCGCAGATACGTATAACGTGATGGCCGTGGATACGATTGAACGTGTCACTGGGCTGAATGTAGAGGTGGTGACGGCTCCCCCACAAAAAATTGCGGATGCCATCGAGCGATACTATGCACAAAGCGAGACCATCACCAACCTGGTCGATCAATTAGCCAAGCAAGGGTTAGGAGCATTAGGAGAGCAGTCCGGCACAGAAGCTCCGATGATCCGGCTCTGCAATCAGATCATCACGTTTGCCATTCAAATCCGTGCGACGGACATTCATATCGAGCCCGATGAACAATATTTACGAATTCGCATTCGTGTCGATGGCTTGTTAGGGCGAGAGATTCTCATCCCAAAAGTTCTTCAGGCATCCATTATTGCTCGTCTGAAGCTCATGGCCACTCTGAATGTAACAGAGAAACGGTTGCCGCAAGATGGGCGCATACCGTTTACTTCCGGGACGCGGCGTGTCGATCTCCGTGTGTCGACCTTGCCGACCAATTTCGGGGAAAGCTTGGTCATGCGGAATTTAGATAAGTCCGCCGTCAATTTGGAGTTTAGCTCCCTTGGGTTCACCGATGACAATCGGAAAAGAGTGCGAACAGTGGTCCAACGTCCCTATGGAATTCTCCTCGTCACCGGACCAACGGGAAGCGGAAAAACGACGACTTTATACACAAGTTTGCGGGAAGTAAACGCCCAAGAAAAAGGTGTGTTCACCTTAGAAGATCCAGTGGAATACCAGATGCCCTTGGTGCGGCAAACCCAGGTAAACCCTGGAATAGGAATGACCTTCGCTGCCGGCCTTCGAGCCTTATTGCGGCAGGATCCTGATGTGATCATGGTTGGAGAAATTCGCGATCTGGAAACGGCTGATCTGGCCATGCGGGCGGCCATGACTGGTCATCTCGTATTTTCGACGTTACATACCAATGACGCGGTGGGTGCCATCCCTCGGCTGATTGATATGGGCGTCGAGCCCTATCTCTTGGCGTCAGCCCTTTCCGGTGTCGTGGCTCAGCGACTCATTCGACTTATTTGTCATGGCTGTAAAGAAGAGCGAAATGATGTGGAGCAGGTGTTGAACGCGCTCAAAATCCAACCTCCAACGGGGCAAAAGCCTCGTTTGTGGACGGGGAAAGGGTGTCGGGCATGCGGGAAGACTGGGTTCCGCGGGCGACAGGGTATTTTTGAAGTGCTCCTCATGAATGAGCAAATTCATCTTCCCATCGTGCAAGGGCCTGATCTCCCGGCCATTCGGGCTATTGCTCGGAAAGAAGGGATGAAGACGATGAAAGAAGATGGACTGGCCAAGGCATTTCAAGGTTTGACAACGGTTGAGGAAGTTTTACGGGTGGTCGATGGGTAACTACAAATACCGGGCAATTGATCAAAAGGGCCAAACCCAGAAGGGCGTACTCAATGCGGAGGATCTTGAAGACCTCCGCGTCCGGCTCAAGGAAGCTGGAAAATTGTTACTTGAAGCCAAAGCGACTCAAGAGGCCACGACGGGTTCCCAGGGGAATGTCAAAGTCAAACCACAAGTCATCCTCGAATTCATCACGCACATGTCCAGTCTTTCTCAGGCGGGTGTGCCGACACTCTCTTCACTGATCAATCTGGCACAGGAATCTTCGAATCCACAGTTTGGACAGATACTCGACAAAGTTTGGCGCACGGTCGAAACAGGAGTGCCGTTGCATACCGCCATGAGCCAATACCCGCGAGTCTTTCCTCAACTTGTCGTCAATCTCGTGCAAGCGGGAGAAGAGAGTGGCACGCTGCCTGAAACATTCGTGGAACTGCAACGATATTTAGAATGGGTAGAAAAAATGAAAGGTGAAGTACGACAGGCGGTGATTTACCCCGCCACGATTCTGAGCGCCGTGCTCAGCCTTTTTATCTTGATGTTTACCTTCGTCATTCCTCGATTTACCCCCATTCTTGAAAGTTTAAACGTCCCGCTTCCTTTTATCACCGTGGTGGTTCTGGCTTTTAGTAAGTTCATGGAAGGGACCTGGTGGCTTTGGGCAACTGTTCTTATTGGAGTGCCAATTGGGGTGTGGTTCAGCAAAGCTCGTATACCAGGGTTTGCCCTCCTTTGGGATGCATGGATGCTGAAAATACCAATCTTCGGCCCACTCAAGAGTATGGTGGCGCTTTCACGGTTTACCCACAATTTTGGTGTGTTGTACAAAGCCGGCATTCCGGTGTTGCAAGGCCTGAGTTTGTGCCAGCGCTTGGTGGGGAATCTCGTGATCGCAAGGGCCTTGAAAAAGGTTGAACAGGATGTGTCGGAAGGCGCGACGATTAGTAATGCACTTCGTCAGCATCCAGTGTTCCCGTCAATCTTGATTCAAATGGTCTCGGTAGGTGAAGCCGCCGGTCGGCTCGATCAGACTCTGATGCATGTGGCGCATTATTACAACGAAGAAATCCCAAGGCGCGTCAAAAAGATCTTTGGCATCATGGAACCTATGATCACCGTCGGGTTGATCGGAACGGTCGGTATCGTTGCCGTCTCCATCTTCCTTCCCATGATGAGCCTGATGGGGGGAATGAGATGAGAAAGCGTCGCTCGTCGTTCGTCGCTCGTCGCTCGTTAAGCATTGCATGTGGAAGAAGCCTTCTGGCTTGTCTTTTACGAGATACGAGATACGAGATACGAGATACGTTCCTCTGGCGACGAGCAACGAGTGACGGTTTTACTCTCATCGAAATGCTCGGGGTATTGGCCGTCTTGGCGATTCTCGGTGGGTTGTTGGCTCCCCAAGTTGTCAAACATCTGGATATGGTTGCGCAAGATGAGGAAATCATGTATCTCCGGGATATTGCACAAGGAATTGAAGTGTACTTACGAGAGAATCGATCGTGGCCAGCCAACCTGGCGGCTTTGAGTCCAGATTATGTCCCGATCAGCTCTGCGCAAATTGGTCAGAATGAACGAGGGTTTCCGCGGTATTTTTTTGTGCACCCCGATATGGGTAGTTTCAGCAATGCCACGGGTATTGCCGGAAGTGATCTGCCGGATACCCGATTTCTTCTCATCTCAAACGTGAAAGGCGATGCCAGTCCGACGATTACCAATGCGACTGAATTTGATGCCTGGTGGAATACGGATACCACGAACACCCCAGACCTAAAGATCTACCGTGGGCACATGGGCAAGATGTTCCACCTCGTGAGCGTGAGTGCGGTGGGCGATGGCGGCAGTTACCGAATTGACGGAACGGCAACCAGTTCAGGTGGAGGGCGTTTAACATCACATGGCAATTATCATCTGGTGGGAACTCCACTAGAGCTAGACGAAGCTGACACATTCTCAGCAGGAAATGCTGAAGTTGACTTCACACTCACATCCGATGCGGGCTACCAGTTCGATCCTGATTGCACAACAGGCTCGCAGTGGAATGCCCTTGGCTCGACGTGCACCTCATAAGAAAAGACGTCGCTCGTTGCTCGTGAATCGTTGTTCGTAAAAAAGGATCGGAACTCTTTTCTTCCACGAGATACGAAATACAAACGACGAGATACGTTTTTTATGGCTTCAAAAATCAAAAGTTTTAGAGACCTAGAGGTATGGCAGTTAGGGAAACAAATTGTCTTAGATGTTTACAAGATAACGAAATCATTTCCCAAAGAAGAACTCTATGGCTTAGCGGCACAAATGCGTCGTGCGGCTGTATCGATTCCCTCAAATGTCGCGGAGGGTTTTAATCGGAGACATAACAAAGAATATCGGCAGTTTCTTTATGTTTCACTCGGATCATGTGCCGAAATAGAAACGCAAATTGAAGTCAGTAAAGAATTGAAATATCTGACGTCTGAAAAAAGTCAGATCGTTTTAGAAAAGTTAGATCATGAATCACGAATGCTACAAAACCTCATCAAAAAACTCTAAATCGTTGCTTGTCTCTCGTTGTTCGTCGCTCGTGAAGGATTGCTCGTGGAAGAAGTCTTCACTCCTTCTTTTCACGAGATACGAGATACGAGATACGCTTTTCTGACGATGAGCAACGAGCAACGAGCGACGAGCAACGGTTTTACTCTGCTCGAACTCATCGGCGTCATCGCCATCATTGCGATTCTTGGGGCGGTCATCACCCCCAGTGTGCTCAATCATCTTGATGCGGCGGCCAGGGATGCGGAAGACGAAACGCTCGACGGCATGGCCCATGCGATCAAGGTGTATCTTCGCGAAAACCGCGCATGGCCGCCAAGCTTGGCCTCGTTGAGTCCCGACTATCTTCCGACCAACACGGTGCAACTTACACAAAATAAAGGCGGGTTCCCACGTTATTTTTTCGTCCATCCCGATATCAGCGGAATCCTCAACGCCACGGGGTTGGACGTGAATCAGCTCGATGATGCACAGTTCCTGTTGATTTCCCACCTGAAGGCCGATGCCGCGCCCACGATTACCACTGCCGCAGAATTCGACGCTTGGTGGGATACCGATGACACCGCGACACTCAACCTCAAAATTCATCGAGGACAGGTGAGTGAGTTGTACCGCCTCCTCACGCTGAACGCTTCGGGTTCACGCGGGGATTATCAGATTGATGGCGCCCTTATCAATTGGGATTGCCATATCAAGCCGCCACTCGATCACCGCAACTACCACCTGATCGGAACCCCGGTGGCGCTGGACGAAGTTTCACCATATGGAACTCCGGAAACGCAATTTTCTCTCGCGAAAGAGACGGGCTATCGCTACGACCCCTGTCATGCCGACGGTTCGCGCTGGCGTATCACGCCTTCGGCGAATCCCTCGTGCTGGTCGGTGTGGTTTTCGACCGTGAATGCCGTGAATTCGAGCGGGACCTCGTGTCTGAATTCATGGAGTGCCGCGGAACTGCTTCAACTTGGGCAGCCAAACTTGGCTTTTGAGCCGGGAACGACGGGGGGAACTATGGCCTCGGTCATCGATATGCACAATTTTACGCTCTCCGCGAATATTGCCGCCATGCACTATGTCGGGCGGGATATCACGATCGAGTTGGGGGGGATCTTATTCCCGACCTTCACCGATTTGTTCGAAGGCGATCTGCTGCTCACGCCCGCGTGGTGGACACTTTTCAGCAGCACGAATAGCCTGATCGCCTGGCCGGACGATGTCATTATCTTCCGGCCCGATACCACGGGGGACTATCGTTCCGGAACCTTCATCATGCTGTTCAACGGCGGCGGGACCGCGCCCGATACCATTTCCGGCATTACCCTCGTGGAACAGAAGACCGTCGTCGGGGGGCAGACCTTGGAAGCCGGCACATTCTTGTTTAGCCGCACGGGAACTGCCGATAAAAACAAAATCTTTCACTATATTCCGGCAGATGTGAGCCTGTTCAATGACGGAATTACTTTGCTGATCGACGGTAGCGATATCGACATGGGACGGACCAACCCGGGAGGAGCCGGAGTCGCGGGCGTAGATCTTGTGGAACGTGACATGACGGTCGGCGGGAAGGCCTTGCAGTCCGGGCAGGTGCTGGTCACGCTGGACAAGCAGGATAACAAGGTCGGGAACGGGGTAGATATCTCCACTAGAGCGCAGGATATTTTCATTCTTGATGTGACCTCGACCGGGGCCGGCACGACCGACGCCACCGCGACCATGTTGCTTGATGGATCGGACATGAATTTGAATGCCGGGACCGAAGAGATCGATGCCTTTTCGCTGGCGCCAACACTTTAGAAAAACTGTCGCTCGTTGCTCGTGAATCGTATCTCGCGGGGAAAATGATGTATCTCGTTGTTCGTCGCTCGTGTCTCGCATGTGGATCACAGAAAACGTTATTTCTGATTCCCTCTGATCTTCATTTACATCTTTGATCCAACACATCGATACTCACTTCCGAAATTCCTTGCATTTCCTGTGGGGGGCTAGAATCTCCCTCTCACAGTGTTTCATTTCTTAAAGAACCTCCATTAATTCACCGAAATTGACAACAGGACTCTATTCAAAAAACGTATCTCGTCGTTCGTATTTTGTATCTCGTGAAAAGAGTCTTTTAGCTTTTCTTTGCGCGATATGTTCTTTTGCTTCCGCGAGCAACGATTCACGAGCAACGAGCGACGGATTAATCAAAGATGAACAATAAAACCCAAACGACGACCAATCAGCCAAATGAGGCCGGCTTCGCTCTCATCGCGATGATGGGCGTGTTGGCGATTGTCGTGATCATGGCTACGGTGATGCTGCCGAACATGGTCACCAGTTTCAACACAAAGGCTAATGAAACGGAGAAGGAAATCCTTGAAGACATTGGAAGGGGATCAGCTACCTATCTGCGAAGCACGCGCACCTGGCCTCCGACCCTTGCCGACCACAGTCCCGGTTATTCACCGTTGGATTCGACGCAAATTTTGCAAAACGACCGCCTGTTTCCTCGTTACTATGCGCTTCATCCGAACATGACGGGTTTCAGTAATGGCGTCGGCCTAGCCGAAGCTTCTTTGTCCGATGCACGAATTTTATTGATTTCAAACCGAGGAGCCGACGCGGCTCCGACGATTACCAATGCTGCAGAATTCACGACGTGGTGGACGACGGACGAACGCGAGACGCCCGGGCTTCACATGTATCGTGGGAATCTTGCTGATATGTTTCTTAAGGTCAGCTTGACGGCTGAGGGGGACGGGGGAAGCTTTCAGATAGACGGCACGACCACGAACTCAAGTGGGGGAACCCTGGCCGATTACACCCGCTACCATCTTCCAGGAACGGTGATTAGTTTCGATGAGGCCGATACGTATGTAACGCCGGAAGTACAATTTACGCTCACAGGCAAGGTGTCTTATAAGTTTGATCCCCTTTGTGAGTCCGGTTCGCAATGGCGCGCGTTATCCGCTGCACCCTGTTTCTCTCCAATCGTCCTTTGGCTTTCCACTCAAGGGGCTACCAGTGGTGCACCTGGCTTAGATCCGTGGTCGGATACAGAGATTGTGTCTTTTGATAATCCCAATTTAACTTATGAAACGGGTCCAACCGGACAAACGAATGGAACCTTTGCGTTAATCACGGACTTTGGGCCTTTTGGCGCCAGCGATATCGATGCTGGGCATTATGTCAATGCGTCCATGACAGTCGGTGGAGTGACCTTGAATGAAGGAGATCTCCTGCTGTCAACCACTGATAATCAGACGATGACCAGTCTCAATTCCTTAGCCGTCAATGATGAGGATGTGTTTATTTTCCGGCCTGCCTCGCTGGATGATTATTCTTCCGGGACCTTTTTTATGTTTATGGATGCCTCAGATGTCGGGATTACGGACGACATCGAGGCATTCACGTTTGTGGAAATGAATACTACTGTTGCGGGTCAAGTACTCCTCCAAGGAGACGTTCTGCTTTATCATGAGGACGAAGATATACATTGGTTCGAGCCCACATCGTTGGGATCCACCACGACCGGCACTGTCAGTCTGTTCATTCGAGGAGATGACATTGGCATCGAAGAAGAGTTTGAAGGCCTTGAACTGATTGAAGAAGATACGGACCTTGGGGATATTACTTTGCAAGCTGGCCAAATTCTGGCTTCATTTGAGGCCGGTGTCGAAGAATTGGGCAGTAACGAGATTAAAGTGGATGTCACGGATATCGCCATTCTCAACTTAACGAGTGTTGGGACTCCTACTGCCGGAACCGGCTCCATTTTATTTGACGGCGCTGATGTGGGCTTAACGACGACGAATGAGGGCACTGATTCGATCATGATCAAGGGCAGTCTTTCCACCATCGTGGCCTTATCGATTACCAATCCTGGTTTTGAAACCGGTGACATCACTGGCTGGACCAAAACAGGCGATTTGACGGGTAATGGGGGACACAACGGATGGGGGGCCAGGACCTCAACCGGCGCGATGTCGTTTCCTCACGGTGGAACCTACTTTGGGAGTGCCAGAGCCGATGATCTCACAACGGGAAGCAATTTTCATGAATTGGGCGTGTACCAGCGTTTAAACGTGAGTGCCTATTCATCTGAAATCGATGCGGGCAAGGCCACGGCCAGTTTTTCAGGGTTTGGACATGGAGAAACTCCGGGGGGCTGTTGTGATGACAAAGCTAAACTGCGTATTACATTTTATGACGCCGTGTCTGGTGGCTCACCACTTGGGGTGTCCTATGATAGTGTGTGGGCCAATACCACCGAAACGTGGGATCAACTTTCCATTAACGATGCTCCTGTTCCCGCTGGTACTCGAAGCATCGAACTGCTCTTGCTGGGCAGAAAAGAGGTGGGTGGCACCAAGCTGGATGGTGGCATCGATGATGTTCGGGGAAGTCTGATCCTGGCGCCATAAGAAAACGTCGTTTGTTGCTCGTGAAGCGTATCTCGTGGGAAAAGATGAATTGCTTTTTTTTGACGAGCAACGTTCTTTCCTTCAATGTTGACACCATACAATCTTAAGAATAATATATGTATAAATTTATTAAAAAACCCATATGAAAACGACGATTGAGATGGATCGTGAGTTGCTCAAAGAAGCGCAAAAGGTGTTAGGGACGACCACGATCAAGGGAACGATTGATGAAAGTTTGAAGGCCGTGGTCCGTCAACGTCAGCTCCAAGCCTTAGCAGATGCCTTGGGAACGATTCCGTTGGACTTGACGCCCGACCAATTACGTCGTCAACGCAACAAACGCACTCCCCGTGTACCTCATTGATACCTCAGTTTGGATTCATGCCTTGCGGCCACGGGGAAATCCTACGATTCAGACCCTCCTTAAGCCACTTATTACCAATGAAGAAACCGCTTTGACGGAGTGGATTCTCTTGGAGCTGATGACCGGCCTGCGAACTGTTGAGCGCCAAGAGACCCTCCTGCGTTGGTTGACGCCGATTACCCGGCTTTCTTTTGACCTGACGTGGTGGGAGGAAGCATGGAACCATGCCGCTCGTCTCAGGAAGCGAGGGATTTCTCCATCTGCCGCAGACTGTCTCATTGCGATCGTAGCGATCGGTTATAACGTGACGCTCATACACTGCGATTCCGATTTTGAAGCCATGAAGCCGACGCTCCCTCTTCATACAAAAGATTGGACAGTCCATCTGAGGACTCAGTAACCCTATTAGAAAACAACGTATCTCGTATGGACGAGCATTTAGCGCTTCACGTTCTTTCTTCCGCGCTTCACACTTCACGCGCGACGCTTCACGGAAAACGCGCGACGCTTCACGGAAAACGCGCGACGCCCCCGATTATCTCCTAAACAAATTTTCCCCAACCATCAAGAATCACACATAAAACACCGAAATTCTACATGAGTGTCTATGTAGAGCTCCGTGCATTCTTTGTTGAAATGGGATGTTGTGTGAAAAATGCGTAATTTTTCTATCCAAATGCCTGATTTCATTAAACCGCTGAAAAAGACCATTTTGGGGGTTAGCCTCATTAATGGGCGCTTGCGGGCTTTGGCTGTGGTCAAAGATCAGGTGATGGCTAATTGGGAAAGTCCACAAACTATTTAAGCATCAGAGCAATTGAAGTCAGCACTGAAAGGGGCTATCCAGGAAACGGGCTATCCAGGCGAAAAAATTAGTTTTCTCATCGAAGACAAACGCTTTGTCCATCAATACCTTCAAGTGCCTGCCATGAAGTTGGCGGATTTGCGTCTTTACCTCGCCAGTGCTGTTGAAGATTTGAAGCCATGGGAGGGACCTGCGACGTGGCGATTTCGGACGACCCAGCCTGCCCGTGGGAAAATGGGCGTGTTATTAGACATCTGGCCCAAAGAATATGTTGATGATCTGGTGATGGTTTGCCAAGAGTTGAACGTGGTGCCCATCCAGATCGCGCCATTGTCAGCCACATTTGTCGAGCAGGTCCGTTCGCTGCCTCTCGAAAATGAAGATGTGGTCCTTCTCGTCACCTTGATGTCGGACAAAATTGCCCTGTTGGTGGCTAAGGGGGACGGTACCCCACTGTTTGAACGGTTTTTGAGTCCAACGCGCGAGGGAGTGGATGCCTCGGAACGCATTGGCCATGAAATCACACGATCCATTCTTTTTTGTTCGCAGCAATTTAGTATTAACGTCTCGCAAATATGGATAGTGGGAGATTCATCGAGTGTGTCGACTTCGAATATGCAGCCGTTTGTCGGCATGACCATCATGGAAAGCCCGATGAATCCTGATCCGTCTTATTGGATTTGGGTCAGCCTATCACTTTCCATTCAGCATCCTAATAATTTTACCTCTCGTGAAATTCGTTTGGCTCCGCTGCGGAAACATTTAATGAAATTGACGGCCGCGGCGATTCTAGGATTTCTATTATTAGGGGTAGGACTCACGAGTTTTCTCCAAGGGCGGTTGAACGGGGAACGGGGGTTGGCCCATGCCCTCGCGATTGAAAACCAGGATCTCGCACAGGAGAAGGATCGTTGGGAAATGCAGCTTAAAGATTTGAGAGAGAAAGAAGAACGCGTGAAGCAGATTTTGGGGGAAAGACCAAGTCCTCTCCCTGGATTGGTGTTGAGCTATTTAGGTAATGCTCTGCCTTCAGCACTGACGTTAACAAAAGCTGCTGTTCGTCACGAATCCTCTGAGTGGAAAGTGGAGCTCACGGGCCTGGCTCCTGGAGATTTAGTCATCGGGTCTCAGACGTTGGCCAAATTTGAAAAAGAATTACGAGAAGGTCCCTATCACATTGCCTTGACCGAGGACTGGAGAGAAGCGTGGCTTCAGCAGGCCTCGAGTCAGCAACGGATCTCCTATGAACAGCCACGACAGTTTTCGTTGCAGGGGCAAATTGTTGAGAAATGAATATGCTTGACGTTCCTATGATTTCCAAGTGGATGCAAACCTATTCCCGATCAATCATGGTGGGAGCCATTTCTCTCACGGTGATTTTCGTTGGAATTGTCCTGAGCACGCAATTGTCGCTCATTGAACAAGCCCATTCGAGTAGTCGTTCTAGTTATTACCTTTCTCGGGATATTACGAATTTACGTTCACAATGGTCACAGGCACAAGTAGAGGACATTCAGAAGAAAACGATTCAGGCCGAACGGCTGCTGCTTCGGGATTTTGAGCATCTCACGCGTTGGCTTCACCAGATGGAAAGTCATGCCTCCGGTATGGGGTTACGATCGAACTATCGGGTTCGTCCTATGCGTCAGCGAATGAATACGCTCGATGATGTGGAAGTTGTTCCGGTGGATTTAGAGGTCGTACCCGAAGAACCGACAGCCGTTAAGGGTGCCTATGAACGGTATATGCAGTACCTTCGTTTTGTGACTGAAAATCAGGTCCGTGTGGATCTGGAGGAAGTTCGCGTGCAGGGTGGGGCGGGGGCGGCTCAGATGACGGTGCTTTTTCATGTCTTCGTCAAGGTGCCGGTATGAGACAAGTGTTGAACAATCCATGGGTTGTGTTCGCACTGTGCGTTGTCGCAGTGGGCATTTTGTATCTCAATGCCGGAGAGGTCTCGGTGAATCCAGCACCGATCTCAAAGGCTATTCCTTTACCTTCAACACAATCTCCAAAAGTTCAGAAACTAGAGATGACCGATTCACCGATCGCATTAGTAAGTCTCGCCTGGCCTGAATCCTTTGCCCGTGACCCTTTTGCTCCGGCGGCTCCCCCCAGGTCAAAAGGTCAAAGCGAATTTGGAGAATCAGTCAATCAAGAATCAGATTCTGGAACGTTGACCGATAGAATTGTGGGTCCTCTGCCCTCACTTCAATTGAGTGCCATTACTCTTGAGCCGAGACCTAAACGTGCCGTGATTAACCGAACGATTGTCGAAGAGGGCGAACTCATTGAAGGGCTTCGAGTGTCAAAAATCGAGGCGGACGGAGTGTGGCTTAACGGACCCTCAGGGCCTCACCATGTTGGGTTTGAAGCGAGTAAGGGAAAACATTCATCGAGTAGAGAAAGAAATGAGCGTTTCAGTAGTCCTTCTGATAACGAAGACAGAGAGGCACTGCGTGATACCTAATTGATGGATGGCTGAAACTGTTCGATGATGAATAGCTGTTTCTGAAATGAAATTATGTATGCTGGATCCTAAAATGAATCCTAGCCCTCTGAAACGTTCCTTGTGGGCAAGTCTGAATATCCTAGCCCTCTTTTCCTTGCTTATGGCGCTTGGGAGTTGCAGCACCGTACCTGATCCTGTGTCCGTTGGTGATACGAAACAGCAGAATAATCACGAACAGACTCGTCAGAAACTTGAGACAACACT
>JAAAKL020011478.1:0-13629 GCA_010016065.2 Carybdea cf. marsupialis auct. non (Linnaeus, 1758) | reverse complement strand
GTGTTTCAGGAAAGAAGGATGATTGTCTGCCGAAGATTGTGCTTTTCGGCCATTTCTCTGGGGTAAAAAACAGATCCTCTCCAAATAGGATGAGGCCATTAGAGAGGACTTATAGGAAACAGGATATTTATTGGATTGGCTGAAGAGTATGGCTTTAAATACAACGGGACAGAAGAAGAGAATGCAAAGCCTTTTTGGCATAAGGTGGCTTGGTAATTTGGCACTGTTCGAACGTAATTTTCTAGTTAAAACGTTTGCCCCCTTGTGTTGCCAAATGGCGTGGTAGATCCAGAGTAAGGATCTTCGTTCTCTCAGGGGGTAGTGAGAGCAGGATTTGTATTCATTGAAATGTTGTACTCGTTGAGGCTAAGCTTTTAGTCATAACAATATTTCTGTAAGTTCCCCGAGAAAAACTGTAATTCATCTGATTTTAATGTGAATCTAATTTACAACATATGGACAGAATTTTTAGGCAGAAAACTGTTAACAAACTTTGCCTTTTTCTATCGTTTGCTTTAGGAAGCCATCTTGATTACTATGAGTGCTTTAAGAGGAAAGCTGGAAAGCGCTATGCTAGCATAGTTGGTACAGTTGGCCGTACAAGTCGTGCTTTTCCCGCATGGAGCTGGGAATGGGTAGTAAAAGGAATGTATCATGTGAAGCTAGGAGATGATTGATTGTTGCATAAGGTGTACATAATGGAATGTCAGTCAGTGTAAATGAAACAACTAATGATAACTCCTTGGACATCAGAAACAAGAGAAACCAAGGGAACGCTCCCGGATGTACTCTTAAATCATGCAAAGATGGTCAGGGCAAATGCTTTCATTAATGTTCGTGGCTGTTAAGTGGTAGTGGAGTAAACATTGCTACGGACAGTGCGATCAGCTTGATTGTATCCGAATCTAGTTGCTCTTAAGTCAAAGCACAGATCCTACAATAGTCAATGGAAGTGCCCTAGAAGTTGAAAGGGAGTATAACTATTGTGTCTAACACGAAAAGAAGTAGGGGGAAGTATTCCAGTAACTGAAAAATTTCAAGAACAAAATTGTGAATGAAAAGAAAGGATGACTAGTTCCCTGTTATCAAAAGTATCACATCTTAATGAGAACACAAACGATTGTAGTTTTTAAGTAGATAAGTGTAGATTTTAATACGTAATCCTACTAGGGAAGATAATTCTACATTGATGTGTACAATAATAGATCATTGTCATTTTGGAAATGAGTCCACCCCCTTTGCAAACAGGAAAAACGCTTCGTTTAAACGTCGATATTGTAGAATGGTTCCTGTCAGATAACAACTTGTACGGGAAGATATTTATGCATCTTAAAGGATTTCTGAATTACAAACTCCTCTCATGAAATAGGTGAATCAATTATCGAAGAATAGAGAGAATATGTTTTTCTAGTCGATTGTCTTTTTAGTGTGCTATTTTTCTAACAACGCTGAAAGCAAATTTTTCATATTGATGGGAAAGTAAACTTCTGACTTTAAAGGCAATACAAGATGAAAGGAGATTTCTCCTACCCCATCATTGGTAGATAATACAATATTTAGTAGAGACAACATATAGAAAAGACCGCTATTTAACTAAAGTAGCTACCCAGTAGCTTCAAGGATTAGTCGAACAGTCTCACATCTTGACAAGTGTACACCTCTGCACACACAGCGAGACATGGTACTTTAAGAATTAAGAGACAAAATTTACTTTCCGTTCTGTAGGCCTCGGCGTAATGCCAATTTACGTACACGGTTTCTTACAAGTGGATATGCGACCTATTTGGTGCCTACAAAGCTTTTATTGTAACAGGCAGACACTGTTGAAGTAAAAGTTTGCATTCAAACGGTCTTTTATCTGTTTATACTTGAACTTAGAGATATAGTATCATATGATCTTCTTTTAGACGCCTGTCCCAACAGCTAGTTTTATGCTGTCTAAACCTTCTCCTTTAGTATATTTTATCACATTCATCCATTGCTGTTCGTTGTCTCCTTATATTGCGTCTTTCAATTTTAAACTCAGATTTATATTTAACATTTTCTAGCCGCTTTTTGCTACAATGCCTTCTCATTTCACTCTTCATACACCCTTCCGTAAACATATCTCTATCGTCTTACTCGCTTTCTCATCTTATCTTGTCACTATTTAGGGCCACATCCCCAATTGTACTGATTTACGCATTTCTATTTTTTAATGAAAAATTAATATCCAGTGCATCATTCTCATCTAACTCTAAGCCGACAATAATTAAGGGTTTTTCTACTTCCACAACTTCCTTAGTGAATCGAACAGTCTTTTTGCTACTTTGTCTACCTTCCCGTATACGCATCATGTTCTTCTAAGTAGATAATAGAGTCCTCTGTTACCTACATTTCCAACTTGATATCCCAAATAGGAGGTATAGTGGGATTAGAAGGTTAGGAGCCCACCTCTATGCACTTTCTTCTCGTTCCACTAGCGTAGCGTCTGTTACTAGAAGTCGATGGATATCTGTCATCAATCCTTCTGTTAAAACCGTTTTTACCCTTCATCATCTTTCGAAGCAGACATTAATCCAAATTTGTGACGTCTCCAGCATTGGTACCATTGTCTTGTACGCGTTTTCTTCTGAAATCCCGTCAGCCAATTTTTTTGCAGTTGACCCACTGAACTTCGACTCGTTTGATATTTTAATTAACAGGTTCAAAGTCGTACAGCAGTCGTGAGTGGATAAATCGTATTAGAAAGAGACACTAAAGGAAGAGATTTGGAAATTCGCTACTCCGAGCTTCACGTATTCATGATCACCAGGCAAATTTACAAGTCACTTTACACCGCACATATTTAAGTAATACCAGCAAAGTTGCAAACAATTAAACGATTCACATGACGACATTTGGACACCAATTCATTTCTTTTGTTAAAAAGCGATGCTTTATCAGCTTTCAATAGCAGCGAAACTCTGAGTAGCGAATTTCCGAATCTCTTCCTTTAGTGTCTCTTTCTATACTGGTCTGCATTTATGCATTGAGCACTCTCGTATGTTCAGATAATCCCCCTGATTATAGTTACGGATAAATCGTATTTCATATTTTCCTCATATATGGTACGACGTTCTCAGATCCTGCAGTACTCTCTTCAATTTCTAGATTTTTCCAACTGCTGGACACATCTGTTGCAGATCTAATGACACTTCCTCGGTGCTCTATCAACTTATGACAATTTACAGCAGATATTATGACATCAATTTACTTAAATTTAGTCATACTTAAATTTAGTCACCTTTCTGTCTGTGTATCTCCAAACGTAACTTAGCTTTCTGCTTGTGCCTGTGTTATGCATTTATGTTTTGGAGCGTTTTGTTTTGCAATCTTGCTTCTGCCTGGTATCAACAAGCGTAATCCTTACAGGGAGTGGCCACTTTCATACAACTCTGATGATCCTAAAACTGACACTTTTCAACCCTAACAAACCTCCAGTAAATGGGTCACGATTGTTTGTTTGTGACTCCTGTCAGGCACGTGCATGTTTTGTTTTGACTGCCCTAGCTATTATGGAGTCCCTCCTGAGCGAATTGTACTTAGATCTGCCAGCTTCCGAATATGTAGGCCCCCTTGGTACTGGGCACTATTCCCTCGGTACTCGGCACCGTTCCCTCTGTACTGGGCACCGTTCCCTCTGTACTGGGCACCGTTCCCTCTGTACTGGGTACCGTTCCCTTGTATTACCTTCACGCTTTCACGATATGCTGTATTCAGAATATCAGCTTAGCATCAGCTGTTCGTACGTTGATGACCCAAGCGATGTAAGAAATGATAAACGGGGCTATCTACCAAATTCGAGACTTTTCAGGCTTATAAAATGCCATTTAATGTATTGACAGACGGATTTTATTCAGGATTTCAATTTGATTGTATCACCCAGGAGCCAAATCACTGAAAGGATGACGGCCGTATCTAACGAGCGAGCTTCGCAATTTTTTGTAACATAACCGGATATAAAGACATTTGCAAATTTTCAATCGTTGCCATTTTGCCTTTTAATCATATCTCGGCGAAGTGAGATGAATACAATGTATGTACAATGTCATTTAAGGGAACAAATATGATCTTTATTTGCAAACCAGGCGATAGATTGAGCTCAAAACCCATCCTAAGAATGTTATCTGAGGGCTACAAATAGGTGCTCTGAGACTTTTCAAAGATAGTACGTAGTATGGCTATGGCAAGTATTAGTCGGACGTATATTTCCTTGGATTTTTCTACGTTTCTACGATAACTTCTTAGAAGAAATCTACTTAAACTTCGCTTCCTTTTTGGCTTCAAATCAGGCTTTGTCACTCTCCTTCAGATATTGGATAAGGCATCATCATCATCATTATCATCATCATCACCATCATCATCGTCGTCGTCGTCATCATCATCATCATCATCATCACCATCATCATCGGCATCGTCGTCGTCATCATGATCATCATCATTATCATAATCGTCGTCATCATCTAAGTTTAACGTCGCTTTCCCATGCTTGCATGTGTTGGACGTTTTTCCAATGGTTTTCTTCCACTCTACCTGTGCTACGCAAGTTCACGGTCTTGCCCATTTGCCGTAGGTCACTTTCCACCACTTGACGCTATGTCTTGGCAAGCCTACCTTTTCCCCGGTGACAACCAACTACCAAACCCCAACATTTCTTTACCCAGTTGTCATCATCACGTCTTTCTACATGTCCAAACCACCGTAATCTATTTCTTTGAATAGTGTCCGTGATACTTTCTAAAGCCAAACGACTTCTCAACCCCTCAGATGAGTTTTATCTTTCAAAGTTACAACACACATCCATCGAACCATTCTCATATCATTTCGCTCCAGCCTCAATAAAATCAGTTTCTTCTAACACATGCCTGGTATATCCTACCTTTCGCACAAAGAGAGAAACCTAAATAACTGTTGTCAAACTTGGCGATTTAAGGAAAAGAGTTATTTAGTACTAGACACATAAACTCAGCCATGTAACAGTCCAGCGTTAGTCTCTCAAAATATGCAACTACCGCCCGCAAAAGAAATCCTTTTCGAAAGTATGGGTCGATTATCAGCTGTTTGTCTCGTTTCCATGCTGATTTTACCTTCTCAATATTAACTCACTTATCAGAAGTAAAATTTTCGAGATAAATTACCACTTGATGTATTAGCTTTTTTAGAAAAACGCCCGAAATAATTTTCAGTTTCGATTTCTGGGCTTTATAATCAGTCGGATAGTCCAGAGAGGCTGACCTCCAATACTGAGTAGAGCTAAATCTCGATGTCCTCACGTGGGGTATCGGGATCTCATATGGCCACTAGAGAAAGCATGTATATTATCAGAGGATTTCACCTAGCACAGTTGGTAGGGTAACGGACATTAATGCCGCTGGTGACACAATTTTCTGTTTTTCTAGTATCTATTCAAAATAATCCGTCATTGCCATCAAGAATTAGTATTTTACTATTGATCATCTGCTTTGCTATTGAAGTGGTGTACTAAAGATTCGCAGTGACATTCACAAGGTAAAGCATCAAAAGTGTTACTTGTGGCCACTGATCTCTGTATCGCAATAGGACTGTTTATCTGTCTACAAAACGCGCCACAAGCCCTAATCTCTAGAAAAGACTGGACCGAGCATCTTTCGTCTCAAATGGAGGTCAGGAGTTGGATGCCATTTCAGTCCTGATCATACAAAGCTCATAAACAATGTTGCGCAACATGGCGGATCTTCCAACGATATCTCAACAATTGGGAGTCAATACTCGTGACTATACTATTTCGCCGTTGGAAACAATGGGAAGCTCGATCCAGTCTTTTCTAGAGATTGGTGGTTGTGGCACATTTTGTAGACAGATAAACAGCTCCCATTGCGATTTGAGTATTAAGGCAGCTAATCAGGATACGCCTTTCAGTCTGTTGATAAACATTAGTTGTCCTCGTGCCACCTTATCCTGATCTTTTGAAACAAGCAATCAAACCTATCACTGCCTTTGCTGTTAATACCATTGAAAGTCAAGCTTTTCATTACTTATTTTGATAAAAACAAACAGCTTTAATAAATTAGACATTAATTTTGATGTGCATATGAATCTCTTAAAACTCCACTCATCTTCTTAAATCATCCAAACAACAATCGTCTCGTTGTAATGAACATTGGAGCAGAGTTCATTTTTGTTTAGTATGTTGTTGTATTCTAAATCTGTATGAAGCTACATTTTTTGCTTGAACTAGGAAATATGTGTTGAGTACCCAGTGGCGATTCGTCCATATGTGTAGGTCGTGCCAGGAAGATCCAAAAATTCTCACCAATTCTCACCACCAAAAATTCTCACCATCACAATTTTTTTTGTGATCGGTTTTCCGCGTTGTCCGAATTGTCTTCTTTGTAAAGTTGAATAAGTCTGTTTCTTCTCCTCCAAATCCCTACTTTGAACATAACATTTATTCCGTTCCGCCTTTTGCAGTATCCAGGGTGTTCTGGATCAACCTTTTGTAGTAGGAACTCTTGTAGTTTATTTTGACAGGGCACCGATTTAAGGCTCATATGGGGACTGGCCGAAGCCAAGGTGTTCCAAATCATTCTGGAACCTATCTACGGTACAGGGTGGAAATCAACGTAACCCGAATAAACATAAAATATATCTAGCAAACGTAAAATATATCTAGCAAATAAGTTAGTTTGTGTTGAAGGGAGAATATTGTTGTTATAGTTATAATTGTTTCTTAAAGAGTCTTAAATCATTGTTGCGACGAGTCCCACTCAACTATGCTAACACGTTTCATTAGTGGTAATGAAAAAAGTCTCCTTACACCCAGGCCCTTAGCTGGTAGCATATTGTAGGGAGAGGTTGGGCACAAGTACACCTGTAATGGAATACAGAGTCAATAAAAAATCAATTACCAGAAGTCAAGTAAAACTCGGACACTGCCTTTCACACAAATACTCACTCGGATTTTTCCTCGAGGGGACAATGCCCCTACAAACCTGACAATTGAGGGCAGTGTTCCAGTAACCCCCTCGCAGTCACGGGCCTACTTACATCTACTAACATTTTAAATTTATAAAACTCCCAAAGTGCAAATGTTTTCTGTTATGTGAAAATGAAGGGATCACCAACAATTTGCAGGCACGAGCCGCCACTTTAAATACCATGTATTAAGCTGAAATCTCATACTTAACGACAAAGTTTCCTCGACTCCCTTTCAATCGATTTTAAAACGATTTCTTCAAATCGTTTGTTACTGGTGTAAAAGAATAAAACTGCACAAAATAGTGAAAACGGTTTAGCACTGAAAAGCTGTTTTCGTCTGACACCTCTCATAGTACAAAATCCTTAGAATTGAAATTGAGAAGAAATCGATGAAACTGATATCCAACTGTGTTTTAAAAATAGCCAATCAAAACTCGGACTGCAAGATTGGTGTTGTTTTGACCAATCAGTGTCCGTGGAACTAAATGGTTAGCCAAGAGACCCCATGCAAATACGAATACTTTTTGTCTGCAAAGCAACAATTTGCTCGAAAACGCAGACTATGCAAAATTGTAGACGGATTACCGCTTCTATTTGATAATAAGTAAAGCTAGATCTGTTTTTCACTTAGCCATTCTCAAATCTGTACATATCAAAGCAAAAATTTATCTTTTCAGTCGTCCTTTTCTTTTAACTGATTCTGTCTTAGGTCACTGAGTTTTCGTTTAAGAAATGAGCTTCTTGAAACAAAAATCATTTTGTTGAATAAAAATTGTTCTCGCAAAAGAAAAGCCAATTCTGTCGAAAGTACATTCACTTTCTTGAAAATCTATTCAATTTATTTCAGTTTTGCTGAACAGAAGTTTCTTTTTTGGAAAGAAAATCTTTCTCTTCGCAAAAAATTCATCTTCTTGCAAGAAAAAAATTTGCTAGGGGAAATTCACTTTCTTGAAAGAAAAAGCATTGTTTGACAGAAAATATATTGTTTTGAAAGAGAGTTAATTTTTTTCGCAGAAAAGTTCATTTTCTTGAAAGAAATTTCATTTGCTTCAAAGAATCTTTAAAATTCAAAAAAAATTATTTTCCGTAAATAAACTTCATTTTCTTGAAGAAAGTTACATTATCTTGAAGAAAATTGTTCTAAAATGTTCCTAAAGAGAAATTTTGTTATCTTGAAATTTCACCATTTTATTAAAGGAAATTATGTTTTGTTTCTCCAGAGATTGGCTCGTAAAGGAAAAATGTTCTCTCTTAAAGAAGTTGAATCAGTTTTAGAGAAATTTGAGCATCTTCTGCAGATTTTACAGTATCTTTAGTTTTAATTACACACTTCCCTTACTTTTGAATGTGATAACGTAAGGGTTGTAGATGTTAATTTCACAGTGTACATAAACATCTTATTATAACTCACCTATCATCTTCTGTATCTATTATCCAATATGCTGTTTGTCAAAGAGCAACAGCATAAAAATCACCGTAAGAAAATTTCAGCCTGAAAAATGAAGGATCTATAGGAACAGTCAGCTTCACTCAAACTGAACATTTCTACACACACACTCTTGATTCTTGTAACTTTGAAAGTTGACGGGTTTCTCTACCTTATCTATACATTTCTTTAGGCCTTAGGATATATACAAGACGTCAGAACATCGCTCTGTCTAGTTTAAATATTATCGTTTCTGATAGGCACTGTCTCCTCTTGTTTCTAACTCCTCTTCTGTACCTAGCTATATAACCCAAGTAAACGTACCGTTTTCGCGTCACGTGGCAAGAGCAAAGCCAAAACAAAACATCCGCTGCAAAAAGAGATCACTTTTCAACTGGAAACCATTTATTGTGCTGAAGTCTCCCTTTGAAAATCTCCCTCTTTCTCTTTCCATTTCCAAGTCTCCTATTGTTTAGAAATCACTCGGCTTACCATGACCCGCCAATGTCTATTATCAGCCATTTCATTAAAAGCCATGTTTCTAACGCTACCACCACTACCCACTATTTTCAACATCATCTTCCTAAAGTCTTCCTACTAATTTCAAGCAAGTAATCTTTTTTCGACGCCATTGCTATTTTGCGAACTCAAATTAAGAGCTACCTACTGTGGCACTATTTCATAAAAATATTGCTATTGTTTAGAGACATAATACAAGTAAAATGAGAAAAGTTTCAATAGAGCGAAACTTTTGAAAATATATAATAGATTTTCTGGTGCTACTGCATTCCTAATAAATTATTCTTGAAAACTAACGTGGGACCAATTTTTCTTAATATTTGCTAACCTATTAAAAATTGAAAATGATGAAGGATTTGCAAATTTTGTTAAATTTTTTGGAAGTACACAAGCAATTTGGTACAGTAGCAGACTGATTGCCTGAACGTCTCGTAAACTGTGTTTTTAAAGTTGGTTTGATTAATCCAACGTATCGAACATGCGAATTTTGTAACTAAGTCAAGCTGAATGGTCGACAAAGATGCACAATATGTACACCATCGATATCTCAGGGAGGAAGCAAAGTCGAAAAAAGCCTGGAAACCACAGCTTAAGATGCCCAGAGTCATTACTTATCGTATTGTCTGGGTTTTTGGATTCTAAAGAATAATCAAGTTCTGGGCAATCGAGGAATAAATTCTGTAAGAAATACTCAATTCTTAAACTTATCTAAATGCACCCTAATTTAACTGAACATATGGTTAGGAAAGGCATGATTGCATTTTCTAGCATCCTCATTATGCACTTATAAAGCAGTAGATATGCCTCAAAGGCCTATTCTTATGAGAAAAAGCTGTATTCCCAACAAAATAGAGTCCAACACTCTTTTTAATTCCAAGGGGATGTCACCTGCTTCCTCTTTTAAGATGTAAAGAGCGAGTATTCCTTCCGATATTAAAATGTGCCATAATTAAACTATCAAAATACTTTGATATCCTACCGTCAACTCTAACTAGGTGACCCCCTGCTGCTTTCTTGTGATAATTTCCCGACGTATTTTGGTTTGTAGGCAAGCCTTAACTGCTGGAGTCCTCTTTAGGCGTGTAAAGAATACATTATTAATGGTAACAGCTTGTATTGATACGAGTGTGATATTCGAATGTTTTATAAATGCGTGTCATCTGCTGTGATAGCACAGATCAACATTTTGCTCAAATGATCACGTCAATTCTTGCGAGCATAAATATGATTTATCTGTAGATTTGCTCGAAGTGTGAAAATTAACGAGTTAGTTTGCTTACATTTTGGCGTCTTTTAAGACTCTCTATTTTCAGTTTTGATGCATGTTCTTTCATGCTAAGAATATCGACAATGACAGGAACGTAATGCCACCGAATGTGAGCACAAGCCAGCAAGAAGCACATCAACCTGTTCTGATCCCAACTTTGATCTCAATTGCATTTTGTCACGATTGGTTGGTCGTTACGAAAATGGTCGACAGGGAGTATCCAAAGTATTGACCATAAATAGTGAGTAAGAATGTAACAGAAGTAGTTAGAAGGCAGGAGACTCAAACTTTAGCATTTCCAGTATGACTTTCACTGCCATTACTGTAGGAAAAATGTCTGCCCTTTTTAACCTCCACCGATATTCAGCTTGCGTGTTACAAATTTCTGACTTAAAATTTTTGTAACTGATTATTAATAATCTTGTTCTTCATACTCACACTCTTGATGCAAAAGTTTAAGATTGTAGATTAAGTTTATGTTACATCCCTGAAAGGCAAATGCCCCTTCTGTCCCAAGCCCAGGAAGGCGTTGTCTTTCTACAGATTCTGTAAATGTTTAAAAGAATACAGAGTCAGGATGGCGACTATAAATTTCTTGCACATGGAATTCTGTACACTCGTAACTAATCAGTAAAATATTGTTATTGACCCTGGGTTCCGAGGTTCAGGCAGCACTACAAATACTAAAACCGGATAATAAAGTAAAGCAGTACAACCTCAGTAAACGTAAAGGATTATCATCATTGTTTGGTCATCTCAATCGATGGAGTATCTCGGTCAAGCATCAACTGAATAAAATTCATCGCTTTCTATTTCAATGACAACCTGTGACCCAATGGACCTTCTGTTTTCAGGTGGTAGTCTCTATCAAGATATCATTAAAAAGCCTCTCACTGTCATGTAGTAAGAGTAGGCCTAATATGCAAATGACGCCTGTCGAAAGCAGGGAGAGCAATAGCAAAGATCACATTGATATTGTAATGACTTGACATGTCAAAGGAGATGAGGTTCAGTATGCAGTGTTTAACTGGTTCCACTAGTTAACAGATATATTATTCAATAATGTAGGCCCTCCGCAACATTCGGCGAATGCCACAACGTTTCTTGATTCTGTCGCCCTGTAGCTGTCGCCTCGCCGAACCGTTGTATCATGAACAATACGTGACAATGTAAGAAGGCGCGATCCACGAAAATACTTTGATACTAAAAATCAACTCGAAACTCTGATTCTTAATCCTTTATCTTCAACCTTTACAACAACAATCACAAGCACAGCCACAAACTTCAGAGGACGATTCTTCTTCATGCTCTCATACACAAATCAAACCTGATGATATAACTTGTTTGCATAACGCTGTCAACCAATAGAAATGTTTTGTAGTTGACATGCGTAGCACCATTAACAACAAGCTTGAAGAACCCCCTCCCTGATTTTCCCCTCCAATGGTTGTAATGCCAATTTAATGTGATATATTTTTAACAAACTAAGGCCACCCACCACTGCAGGGTCGCTTTCACTCAATATAATTTCTAATGGGATTGAGGGTGTGTATACCAAATTTTGCACCCTTTGTGGTGACTCATAGTTATTAGCATTGTTACATAGACAATATCTTAGAAATGGAAACTAATTGCCTTTAACTTCATTTCCGAATCATTGTCCCTTTTTCTTTGTAAAATATAAATCCATCTTTCATGTAAATCCCAGCTCTGACACACATTCTACTTGACTTCAACTTAATGCGGTTCGGAGTGATTTTTGTCGTTTGGCTTAGATCATCGCATGAATTTAAAAGTTTATACTGCCACTTTGTGCCGCGAAGTCATCGTTATGGGAGACCAATACATTCTCCTATGAATTGGTGACCCTGACGTGAGATAAACACGCAATCTTCTGATGACAATTATAGGAGACCAATGCATTCTCCTGTACCTTACTTAATAATCCTATGGAGTTCGGGCCTACCGTAGAGAAGCCCGGAGATCAACTCCGGCGTGGCTCATCTTTTGTTCTCAAAATACTATGGGTCCTAGAAGGTCACCGCCGGAATTTTGTGAGGATTCGTCAAGAAATGGAAGAGGAGTAGCAGAACATACAAACATATACAGATATATATACCTCATCCCTTCTATTATTATAGATAAAAGAAATCGATGACAATCATTTCATAAGTATAAAGGAGTTTAATCATATCGAGATTGATCGGCTAGCTGTAGAACTTTACAAGTTAAACGATGGCAAATAGGTATCCAGGGTAAATTGACGTGATGTGGTCAAACTTATATTTGCAAGCATAATCTTTTGTACTTGTGTTGTATTTCAAATTATTGCAGCTTTCGGATCATTGTTCTAGTTTGTTGGGATGGGGGTGTGTGTGTGGGGGGGGGGGTAGTTACTTGACGTTTTGGAATTTCTTGGTTTTAGGGGAGTTTTCCTCGGATAATTTCACCGACATAGCAGCTGCTCTCCATACGCCTTTCTTCCATTTGTCCCTAATTCCTGTTCAATGGTGACTTATTGTACATCCCGCACTCTCCGCTTAGCAAAATGTCAGTGTTACTCTCTTCACTTGATGTAGATCGCCGTTGTTTAACTAGCTGATTTTTTACGTCATGGCTACTATAACAGTATTGACGATCCGGTTATACCGTCAGGTGTATCTATCCAAAGCAAGGTTGCAATTGGATAATATAGGCTTTACCGTTGTTTTGCATCTACACTTGTCGCTATCATACAAGTTCCATCGCACGAAAATAGCAGGTGTTGGTATTACATGGTAGGTGGTTTAATGAGAAACGCTGTTATTGTTTTCTCCCATCAACAGATCTCCTTCCTTGTAGTATTTCTTTCTACCAAATGCTCCTTGAAGCAAAGGCACTCTCCCTGCTGTGCACACTGCACCAAATACAGATATGGTTTCTAGTGCTCCTCTTTCCTTACCTGTCTTACAGCATTCCACCTTCTTTCCTTTGCACAGGTCATCCAGAAGGGCCTAACGTTGTGCCGACCAAAACCTTCTCCGATAACACCGTTTGTACTCTTATCTGTAGAAGGAAGCTATTTGGGAGCAACTTTAGCTATGAAACATATCGCAATAATGCCTCTTCTCTGGCAGGCTACCAAAAGGTTTCAGCGACTTGTAGCTTCTCCGAGTATGAAGTCGAGACTTCGGAAGGAAGCTTCATTGTTGTACCGATTTCCTAAAATCTATAGAATTGAAAGAAATATCTCTTTTCTTTTTATGATAAGTTTCTTGATGGTACAGAATAATAAAACCGCGGGAAATAGCAAAAACATTTTATTGCTCGAAAGTCTTTTTCACCTGACACTCCTTGAAGTACAAAATTGTCAGAATATGAGTAGAAAGTGGAATCAATGTAACTTACATACAGCCGAGTTTTCAAAACATCCGATCAGAACCCCGACCTCCAGATTGGT
>JAAAKL020011477.1:0-13630 GCA_010016065.2 Carybdea cf. marsupialis auct. non (Linnaeus, 1758) | reverse complement strand
CCAGGGGATGCAGTTTCTAGCTTTCACTTACTTCCAAGACATTGATATGGGCAGTTGGAAACATAATTTTTTCTTAGCATTGAGGCGCGGGGCCTTCTACAGGTGTGGGGCCTCGGGCCATGGCCCTGTCGGCCTCCCTCTAAAACCGCCACTGCATATAGCACATTGAAGGTGCCACTTGCAGTGAAATGTGATAAGATTATGTTAGTTTAAACTCTAGTGGAAGACGGGATGTCTCTGCTAATGTCTATCTGCAATAGCTGACCTGAAGTATTGTCAACTACAGTTGACATTTTACGCTTAAAAAATGTCAATAAGAGAGACCTAATATCTGAAACGCCAATCTACCTAACTTCCTTGAGTCGACGTTCAGCTGCAGAACAGCCCATTTTCTTGTTCTGAAAGCCTGTCCTGACTGCCCTTGGTATTGCAAGCTTCTACTTAATCCCAACAAACGTTTATAAATGAAAACAGCTTTAAATGACAATGGTAGAACCCATTTACATGCACGTAATGCTAGCTGATCCTATCTTGCGCCGAGAGTGACCCAGATAACATACCTTTGCAATACAAGTTTCAAAAATCTAGAACTAAAGCTCTGGAGTTTAAACTGCATTCCTGTGCATATTGGCATCTAATGCTAACTCTGACGTTAACATTCTCCGAATTTATTTCTCAAGTTTAAAGAACAGGAACTTGTATTGAGGGCTGAAAAGGAAATCTACTTTGCTAAGCCGTACGTACACAGCACTATTGCTGCTTATCGCATTTTCTTTGTGTGTATTTGCGTACATTAGGTGTGATAGATTAACAGATTTTCCTTCCTGATGTTCATCAAGCAGCTTTCCAAAATGTCATTAGCATGACCCACTCTCCATGAAGAAAGGACCTGCAAAAGAAAAACACCTCTCGATACATAATATCCAGGTAAAAGTGTCTCACAATGACGTCTGAAGATGATGTCGATTGTATTTAAGACGTTGTCGTGTTTGTGTCAATGCCAAACCGCACTAAACCGAACGAATATCGGATGAGCGGCAATAAATTTAACAGATTTCCTGAATCGAAGGTTCCGTTCCATGTTCGCGAATGTGAGCAATGCCTTAGTAAGACATTTTACATGCTGTGAAAGATGCGTTCTCGAGATGAGTTGTCCAAAACGGTACGAGCACTTTTTATGTAAAAGTAGAAAACTAGTACATAAGATGGATCTTCGCTGATAGAAAGCGACTGCTTCTTTGCTGTGTGAGCGCTCCTGCCAACATTCGCGATTATTATCATGAAACAAGTTTAATGAATCCAAAAGTTGAATCAGATTTTGCAAAACCAGTAACATGTTTACTTCCAATTTTATAGAAGGTGAAACAAATCCTACAAATCAGTCTGTCTGCATCATTCAGCAAACAGTAATTATGATGTTCTCTGCAATCACTCAACCCTTAACACCATAGCAATTGCGAAATGTAACTCTCAACACCTGCCCTTTGACCCGTAGTTTACCTTTTAGTTCCATAAAATGATTAAGGAAACGCGACAGGAACTCGTTGCTTGCCATCTAAACACGTTGTGTTTACTTTTTATGCATTTTGGTATACAGATCTTCTTTAATTACTTCAACTACACCTACAACTAAATCCTCTATCTAGAATTAGAACGTAGGCCTCTCATGCTGCTAGTAGGCCTATGTTATTTTATTTTTATTGCACTTGCATTTTTTAACTTTTAATATTTCGCGTCAAATATTGACAAAGCAAGTTATCAATCAAACCTCTATCTGTTGATGACTGTTGGATGGTGGTATACTTCAGAGTCGTAAAATACACATTCCAGGATTCTTTGGTCCATGAATTACTATTTAAAGATTTAATAGAACAATCAAAATGAAGCATATGGTCAGAAAATAAGTTTAACATTACCACTTCCCTTGGTAAGCGCTTGTACACAATTTTGTGGAAAGTTAGTTTCCCTGCAGGGAAGGGAGGGGAGTGTTCTTTGTTGAAATTTTGCGCAACTATTTTGTGCAAGAAGCAGACAAAAAGAAATTCCCTGACATTCCTTATCATAAAATACTGTTTTCAAACAGGAATTACAACCCAAACTTTACAACAGCTCTGAGGTAAGAATGAAATTTTCATAACGGTTACGTCAGACGAGAAAGCATCGATTTTGCTCGCTATCATATTTCTTTCTATATTATTTCGAAAAATTGTGGTTCGATGACCGCCCACTTTCTTTACTATCAGTGTTCTGCAAATGACAAGGAGATGTTATGTTTACTTCCTTTTTTCAAAATTGTTCATTTAGATAGGTTTGGCAATTGTAAACATGTTCGTATCGAAGACTGGAATCGATTCAACTACGCCATTTTTTAGCGTAACGGAGGAACCAAAATGGTGAACATTTCACTGAATCAATCATTCACAAATCAACATATATTGATCGTTTCACAGACTTCTTTCGTTTCATCTCTGAAAAATAATAAAGAGCCTGTATACAGACCCTACTACACTGGGCATTTTAAACTTCTTCGTTCCACACAACTTTACATCACAAAATAAGAGTTCTTAAAATTTTTATTCGCCGAAACAATATTCCGACATTCAAAATATATATATCCTTCATATATATAAAAAAAAGAAAATTGGTTTACTGATCTCTCCTGTTGGTTAAAGGAACTTTTATTTTATCTCACCGGTTTTTTAACCTGGGACTAAACGGATGTTCAGAAATCTCTCAAGCCAAACTTGCAAAATTGCAATTTCCTTCGACGTTATCTTTTAGCCTTATTGCCTACTTGCACTTGAGGAATTTATCCATAAAATTTTACGTCATCTGTGGTATACAAATATATTTATTGTTGTGCATGCAATTGTTTCTGTTGTAGGAAACGACGAGGTTCCTGTCCGACATCATTTTCAACTTTCCTTTCGTTGTTGGTCTATGGTATAATTCCAATCTTCCTTAAGGAGGTACCATTTTCTGAATGTCTCATAAGGAACTTGTTGACTCGAAACGACACTTAAATCATAGTCTCATACAAAACAACGTATTTAGAGCACTTCCGCACAAGGAAATCAAATACCATGTTCCAAAACTGTCAAGGTTGTAGATAGGAATCACGTTGACAAGAGAACAAATTAAGGTGACAATAATCCTTGCCCTACCTAAATGACCCACCAGCCTCCTTCCATGGTATTTCCAGAGCTATTATCAGTAATAAAAATGTCTGGCAACTGTGATTAAGAAAACTCGTTACATTTGACGAGAATCAGATTGCGTTACTTTATTGCCTTAGCCTCAAACACGTTTTCTACATGTGCATGGGAATGAGGATATACATGAGTTACATGTTATCATCTGCACATAGTCAAACAGGCTAAATTCACCTGATCATTAACGAGTAATTTGGTGTATGCTCAAACTCATTACTTTGCCAACTAGGAAGCTTTTCGATGCTTTCCTTAAGACACGCCCTATCCTGGAACTCGTTCAACGAGAAGGAAACTTATGTATACTTCGAAATCACACCTTCAAGAAAATGTAGTATATCATTTCAAAGAATTGAATAGCTAGGCAGTTTCTCTTTCTTAGAAATGACTATGATCTTCCATGTGTTCAGTGAAAAGCGTCAAAGTCCCAAAGGGCTGTCTTTTTAATGAACGTGATGGCATGTCTTCACGCACATGACCGTGCACTGTTGGTTCAGTGTCTGGATTTATTGCTCGAAGGAACTGTACAGCTGTGCAGTCACTGAATGTATCTTGGAATTTATTATCTCTCTGCTTATTTGTGTGTTGTGGTAAACAGGGTGTTGTTGTCAATCGCAAGTGATATCACGCGGAACCAAATACAAAGGAATACTAAGGACGAACAGGGTCGAACTTTTAAACCACTGAATATAACCACAAACTAAAGCCCCGTATACACGGTGCAACAGGTTGATACAATATGTTGCGCCCAACATGTTGCATTGTGTAATCGAACCAAGTTGCACAACTTTATTTTCACGCAACATGTTGATAAAACTGGTTTTAGTATAGAACACATTCTATTTCTTACAACATGTCGTGGCAAAGCGGCCAGGGATCGATGCATTTATAAGGATCATCCGAGGGAAAGGAATGGAAGCTAACAGAGAATTTACAATATTTCATAGACGTTTTTAGACTGTAATGGGCGAATCACTTGAGTCTTAGTTGTCCCACTTCTCTCTAACATATATTTCAAAAAATTTGTTGTTCCAAATTAAAACGTACTTGTAAAACCCAGTTGTACAACAAAGACAGGGTCCTCAGAATGTTGTACAGTGTATATAGGGCCTAACTGACAAGTTTTATTGGCCACCCGGTCTTCGAAGCTATGATAATAATTGTTTCAATATTGTAGACAGGACAACAGCTGCTCGTGCATTTGTAAATGGAGACATGAAACATGATTTTTTGCGGAACAAAGCCTCTTGTTTTGAGTTCACAATGTTGAGAAACTGAATAATCATGCGCTGCCTCCACCTCCTTCCTGCTCCCCTGCAGTTAGGTGCCTAAACCGATTTTATTCATAGCAAATGGCATTTGTTGAACTCATAGCTGTCTCTCCTTTCTCTTTAGAAATTTTGCAGTTGATTTTCCATAATTTTGTGAAGCCAAGGAAGTAACAGTTACCATTGATAGTCACTGTAAGGCTGTTAATGCCTGTTAAAAAGCATAAATTTTATGCGACGTAACCAAAAATTGTCTGGAGATTCAATCGCTTCGGGAAAAGAGATGTAAAAGCACTTGTAGCCCATGTCGTCACTAGCAACGATATGCATGTCCTTTTATCAACTGTTACTTATTCTCCTCTATTACACATAACACATTTGGGATGAGGAAAGGCAACGTTATCATACTTACAAATTATGTTTTTTTCTAATATCTTTGAAAACATTTAATTTTACTTTAGTCAACATGCTAGCCCAGTTTAAGACATTACTGCACAACGAAGTAACAGAGAAGTTGTTGCCGTGGCAACTACACCATCACCATAACAACTGTTTCTTATTCAACTCCATTACATACAACACAATTGTGATAAGGATAGGCAATCTTATCTTACTTACAAATTATATTTTATTCCAATATCTTTGAAAAAATTTTTCTTTACTAACAGGCTAGTCCAATTTTATAAGTAGAAGACTAACGTAAAGCATGATAAATTGGGGACAATGTAAAAAATGACCATACTTTACCTCTAACTATTCAAAACTTATTGCAAGAAAATGTTGAATATGAGCGTTACCAAAATGCCTTTTTCTTTCCCTTCAAACAAAGGTAAGTACCCCCATAATTTTACTCGATGAGGAGAGTGAAAATAAATAGAGGTTAGTTGGCGAAAAAAATTTCCTAGTTTTAGATTTAATATGCCTTCTTTATTTATCATATGATGTAAGCATCTTATCCATTTTAAACAATCGATCGAAAGTGCAGCTGGCTGTCTTTACACAAATAACCTAGATATGGTGGCAGAAAATAGATTCACTTAGTGCAAAAGTGCACTGACTTGCTTTGAAATAGCATATGATATGGGCATCCACATTAAAATTTCAGGCATAGATAGTTTCGATTACCCTGGTTGAAAGATTGAAATCATTTCTACATTGATGGAGCTTTGCAAGAGAAGGAGAGATCAGCTACAACGTAACATGATCGATTTCGAAATCTGCTGATCGTCCCGGAATCCCAAACTTATCTCGTTCCTCCTCTTGCTTCTAGCATTTCTACCAATGCAGTCTGAGGTCAAGAACCAGTGGAGTAGTGGAGTACACTATCATTTATTTCTACATTCTTTATCCATGATGTGCAAATTATGGAGTGATACCGGTTATATAGGTCTGCTGTTACTAGTTCTTTATGACCAGTGGTTATGCTTAAAGGTCCAAAGACATGCTAATCTCATAGAAGGGAGAACTATGACAGCAACCCTGTTGAACACCTACGATGGTGATCACGCACTTGACCTTCTTTTTTTTACTACAAGACAGTGTTACTTGCAGAAATTGAGATAAAATAAATCTGTACGTCTTCAAGGTCGTTAAAATATCAAGCTCGTATGAACATGAGGCTGTTCTAGATATTAAAGTCTCTCTTTGAGTGTTTAATCTATTTGGTACATCAATTAAACAAAATGCACGAGACATGGAGATTATCCTATCTCGAAATCTAAACTTCGTCTTTTGTAAGTAGGGATCAATACAATAAGGACCGATATTAGTGCTTGATTATGTCTATCTAAGCATGCAACTGCTGTAGTTACATAACCTAGCAGAGGAAAAAACTATAATGATATGTTCGTATCTGATGGACCGAATCTCACTCTTTTATTTAAGTAGGAGGACTGTTATTTCAGATTCTAAAGGGAGACCTAATCTGAAACAGAACTATAATTTGTTTACGTGGTATCAGCATGAATTCAACTGAAGTAGAACGTAAATCGAGTAGTTTCTAATGTGAAATTTCTCAGTGCATTGAAGGGACTGTCAGAGTACTCTTTAGGATGATAACGATCCTTCTTAAATTGATTAAATTAAGGTGACAATTGAACAAGAGATCGCGTGGCCACAAATATGTGTAATGATCTTTAAATACCTCACACTTTCAATTGGTATCTGACTGTGCTAGTTTTGAACTGAAACTATGAATGATGCATGGGAGTATACAATGTTATTGTCCCTTACATCAGACGTCTTCTAAAGTGTCGTAACTCGAAGAACCAAATTTACCACTATATTATGGATGGAAGAGTGGGCCTGTTTCCTTTAACTAGAACTACTCTGGTGTTTTTGAATTCTAAGATGTAGTTGATTATTCCATTGCCTCCTAATGAGTCGTTTTTATAAGAAACTGCCTGATAAGAAGTGCCTGATAAGGAATGTATCGCACTCTTTCTCTCTGTAGATAAAGAATTTACGTACACGAGCTTTCCCGAGAGCCTCAAATGGAGATTGAGACATCTAACGTTAATATTTAGGTAAGTATTACAGAAAAAGCATGTTGGATGAAAAGTCTGACACGATTTTAACTCTATATAAAGCATTTTAGATAGGAATAATAAAAGGGAGGAGAAGAAGAATTACAGTATTCCGTGACAGCAATTGGACGACAGACCTGCAAACGATAGCTATGGCTCTAAGGAAGACGATAGCTTGAACGAGATCTGTTTTCGTAAGGCATGTAGTGTATAGAGTTGACCATGCTATAAGGCCAACGGACAAAATTCTGCACCCAAGAACATGCACCATGTATGACCGGTTACTAGATTGTGAGTGAGACCGTTTGAGAATGGACGGTAAACCGCGTTCATCTCAGGGACAATGCTGGGAGAAACTTGCAAACAAGGATGAAGTTGGAGTTCGAATGTTCTAAAGTTCAAGTGATAGACCTACTTTCATGACGACACTCCCATTTGGTGGACAGATGAGCCAATTACTTCTGTCTAGTTTACAATACTTTTTTAAATAAGCATACAGTTCGAGCGGAAGTTTTCTGAGTTCAACTCTAAATTCGATCAATGTATCCCTGTCATGTTCTACACAATTCCCCTCTATTCACGAACTGGAGGCACTCTACAACTTGAATTGTGACACTGTGGCAAATTTTGCCCGGCTACATTGACACCATATAGTCAAAGTAATAAAGGACATAGTGGAAAGACACTTTAGCTTTCGAGACAATGGTGACAACGTAAATAGATTTCGGTGTATTTTTAATGAGAGGGGATTTGAGATGATATGTTTGAAAAGATGCCGAAGAAACAGAAAAGTAATCACCAATTCGAACCCCAGTCCCACACATTCGCTGCCAGGCAACCTTCCCTTAGAACATGATCTATTTCTCTAGTCGCCGAAGTTTGTTCCCAATTCTCCACCGGTGGGCATTGATATACAGACCAGTCTCTTATGTGCCATGTGAAGTTTGAAGCTGTTTTCGATTGAAGGTACAGAAGTAGATTGTAGGGCACAGCTCCTCCATTTGAAATTAACAGATGGACCTACCTGGCATTATCCTTACGCAAAACTGCTGTTTTATTAGCAGAGCAAAAGGTTTTTAGTTTCACTTATAGCTAGGAGTTCTTATTAAGCATAACGTAAAAGAACTGGCTCTAATAGTAGAGACTGCATATTCAACGTAACTTACCAATAATTATCTTAAGTTGACGAACCTCATGCGTGTAGATTTACATATTGATCTAAGCAGCTTTTTGTTTTAACATCCATCTTCTGACATCTTCTGATAAGAATTTTGATGTTTGCATTAGAAACTTAATAAAGTAATCAAAAAGCATAAGTAAATCAGGCAAAATAATCTGATATGGCTTATCACTACTTTTCGTGGTGTTAAAAATGATGACAAATGAGCCCCCTCGGTATGCTGTTAGCCCCCTTAGACTGTCTGTTCTGGCTACAGGCCTGCTATGACCTTGTAAGAACTTGCCTTCACCTTTTTAAAGTACCTCTTTCAGTTGTGTAGTGCATGTAGTCCTTTCTCTTGTATCTATCTATCTACTGTCCTTATCATCTATACTACACTATGGTCTTTACCATATCAAAGTAACATTATTTTCAAAAGTATGATTTTAATATACCTTTTATAAGCCCTTTATAATGCGCTGATTTATTTAATTCAAGAAGGCATTGTGATCTCGATGCTAAGGGGAGGGGCTGAATTCCTGTGTTTACAACTATTGACTTCCCAAATAGTCAGGGCTACATACAAAAACAGAAATTTTTTATATCTTAAATACGCCAAAGTTTACAACTGAATCGATTTTGTCAACTCTAGATTTTTTACAAAACTTTTGTTTCCAGGAAAACATGATATTTTTTTTTCATTCTTCGTCTCGCCTTTTATTTGAATTAAATTTTAGGCATGTTTCAGCATATACTGTATGCACCAGGCATGTGAATGCAAAAAGAATGGCTAGTTTAGTCTATTACAGATTAGCCTATTCGGATTCCTTTTTCTAAAGGACATTCTGTTTTTTAACACACTTTTCTTCGCATGTCAGTACCTCGTATTTAAGCCAAATAAAGTATGACTTAAAAGACAGATTAAGGAAGTAGTATGCTACGAATTGTATCTACCCATGTCGCCTACCACACCCCTCGGTTGTTATTGTGTTCTTTAACAGTAGGTTCTGAGATCAACCTAACAAAGCCCATGAGTGAGACGACACCTGTTTCAGTCAAAGCTACCATTCTTTTTGCCCAAGATAGGGCAAATAAGGTAATTGAATAAAAGTGAGAAGAATTCGTATTGCTTTCCTTCCATAAACTCCGTTAGTTTTAAATAATTTGTAGTAGTAGAAAATCATGAACCTAAGAATTTCTTGCTTGTGACTCCTCAAGGGTGGGAGTAAAATACAATGTGTCACATTGCCCTTAGTCACTTACGTCTGTTACTCATGCCCGTGCCGGATTTCGTACTACAGCCTTCCATACTGCAGTCCAGCTTGATAATCACTACTCTACACAGGCTTGGTCTTCTGGGAGCACAACTGTCGGACAATGCACTCCGTGATACCATGACTATACAGTAACGTCAATCTACAAAATGCGAACGAACGTTCATTACAGGAAGGTTTCAACTTCCAACATCCCCCAGGTCTTGACCAACCTTCCTTGCCACCCTTGCCCCATTACATGATCACCTCAATGGTCCCACCACCCTCGTGTTTCCAGTTGACTCACGTGTCTGGGCTCATAACCTCTTACAAACTGATGCCCGTGCCGGGTTTCCGTACTGCAGTCCAGCGTACTAACCACTACACTACACAGGCTTGCTCTCCTGAGAATACCACTTTAGACAACCTACACAATGCTAACATTTATTACAGGAAGGTGATGTCACAATGATCAACTTCCAACAATCTCAAAATACCCCAAATAATATATGAGAATCCAAACACTGAGTTGAAGACAACGTTATGGATATAAATATAACTACAGAATGCATTTAATATTTTGCTGTCTGGTCTCCAATATGACACAGATTATCGCCTGAAGGAAACAACACGCTTTAAAAGTCCATACTGACGGGTTACTGTCGTTAAATGAACGGAGTTTCCTCTATTTACAACTATAAAATGTTACAACCCCAAGGTGTATCCTATAGACCAGTGGTCCGAGAGCCTTACCTCCTCCCGGATCCCCTTCCTTTTAGGCACTACTTGAGGACCCTTTTAATGAATTTGAGTGCCCACGTAGTTGTTCTATGTCTTTACAAGGATACTAATAGTCATCTTACCAATACGAATGACATTTTTGTTGCTTTTTGTTTATTCTAGAAACAAGAGCAGAAAACGTCAGAAATAAATCGATCCGATCCGATCCGATCCTTAATAGGTTATGGGCACCCCTATCCAATCATCTGCGGGCCCTAGGCTTGGGGCTATTGCTTCTCAAAGAATTGATGGAATTCTTTTTCTCTCAGCCCGATTCGGGAGCTTCATTCCATAGAGGAACACTACGACACTTTTGAGCATACATTATAGACTTACTCTCCTTCTCATTCACTTGAGTGATTTTGCACACTATCTTTCAAAAGACATTGTCCAAAATGGATATCTCAGTTAGCTGGCAAAAAAAGTAAGTGAAATCGTTATAGTAGTCAAATAATCAGAGAGTGTGTACTAATTTGAAAGTGTCTCCCGACTCATTTTAACTTGTATAGGTTCGTTTCTCCTTGATCTTCTTAGAATAACTGCTCTTCTACAAAATTAACCTCGGAATAGGTATTTTTGAAAAGCAAGTCCACAATTTGTTCTCATAACGATAAAGAAATGAAAGGTAATGCAACATAAAAATGTGTTACAAAAATATTTTGGCAATATAATTTGGAAGCCTTCCAAGCCTTTCAATGTGGAAATCAACAAAATTTGAAGGCTTTTAATTTATCTATTTTCTTTTTTGACTATAAAAAAGATTTTCGTTGCTCTGCAGCTAATTTTTCAGGGGCTAAGGATACTTTCCACACATTTAACCTTGTGTATTTTTTGTAGATCTCCGTCGCTGGTTCGTGATGTACTTATAGAAATGGCATCTTTAAAAATAATTTCGTAGCAGAGTACTTGCTTCAGCTGTCTAGATGTGTTAGGACAAAACAGATCATTCATGACGTTCCTGCTGTTAACACACCTTATCCCTTGCCAACGCCTTAAGCTAAGTGACAAAGCCTCGAATGGAGAATACTGTTGATCACCGCTGACCTATTCAAATAGCACTAATCCCCCTACACAAACAAAGGTTGTAAAGAAACCGTCAATTTGGGGGTGGGTTTACCGAATTTTATACTTCTTTGAATACTTGCGAATAGTCAAGGAAACGTATAAAGCATGCAGTAACTCGGGAAATTCTTCTTGTGTTTTCATAGTACGCCCTCACCTGCCAAACATAGTTGCCTAAATGTTTACTGCATACGATATACTCTTCCTTCACTGTTTCGTAAAAAAATTTCGAGGTTTCCTACTTTGTAAAGCTTGTGCATTGACAGATTCTATAACAGATTATAGAATCTGTGGTGCATTAAGAGGTTGGATGACGATGTCCATTACAGGATCCTTTGACTTAAACAATCGTGTATGCTATCGCATATAAACAAATGTTCTCTGATTCAGCAGTGGTGGGGGAGAGTCATCACAGTCATCAAGCTGATGTAGCTGCGGTAATTATTTGATACGAATGATAAGTACCGGAGCCATGGCATCAGAAGAGCACCTGAACCCAACAGTGCCACCCCTTTTTTCTCAAGTGTTGAAATCCAGAATAATGTTAACGTTATAGGACAACACTGTTAGTAAATTCTTAGGAGTGTCGCGTATGTGAACGTAGCGCTCTCTACTACTCTTTGGAAACTAAAAATGGTTTTAGAATGAAATCTTGATGACGTTACTGCTAATGACAGTATGGCAACTTCCAAGACGGATTCTATCTACTGCTACCCCTATTCCCGCTGATAAAACAAGCATACACTGACCCATAAAGAGAGTCTCCAGGCGAAATAAAAGAACTAAATGTACAGTAAGCTATGAGGATCTATGACGGTTGAGATACTCTATATATACTCTATATACAGGAATAAAAGGTTTCATAAACACTAGTTTATCATGATGTTCGATTCAGTGTTTATGGATGCCTCTAGATGACTACAAACCTCTCCAAACTTGTCTCGATAATTGCGGGTTTGAGGTTTTCTGATGACAAAATGACGATCTTGCATCATTTCAACAAGCTTACGCCTCCAAGATACTGTTTGATCTTTGCTTACGCACAATCATAAACAGGGAAATTGCTTAATTTGTTTTCCAAGACATGCCGTAGCATTTTCTTTCTACTGATTAGAAACAGCATCAAACTTTACATGGCAAAATCATAGTAGGCCCTATGTGCCCTCTCTTTCTCTTCAAATAAACAAATTTTTACAAAGCTCCTTTGCATAAATAGATGAATAAATAGATAAACAAATCACTCCTTTTTACATGAATAGACAACGATATAGAATCTTCCATTTCCTAAATCACTGAAAATTTGTTTCGAGTGGTACAGGTTGGTTCTCTGAGATCAACGTTTTCTTAAACAAAAATAATAATGTTGCAATGTAAAATAACACAAATTCGATAACACACTAGAACGAATACTCCCAGCTGCTGTAGTGCTTAAAAGAAAAAGCTTAATGATAATGGAGGTGATTGACTCCACGCAAAGTAAGCACCAAATGGTGCTCTGTTTTGTTTTCACAGAGCTAATCCGAGTCCGCCCTAAGGGAAAGAAAAAAATCCTACTTTGTTGTTATTCTTTAGTACGGTGGCACAGTTTATAGTGTAAAGAATTGTTCCCAATGACTCTTATGAGATCGCTTTTATCGCTGGAATTATTTAGATGCAATGCTATTAGCTCGCTATATTATCTCCAAATAGAATTCCTGAGTATAGGAAGGGCCACTTTAAAATCTTCGATGAGGTGTTTACTCTATGAGCTAATAAGGAACAAGGTGAAGTCTCGAAACTATCACGCAGACACTGCAAAACATAATTCGGTCATGGGTACTTCATCTGTTATCACTGGTGCCATGAATTTGCTGCCATCTACCTGAATGTCTAAGAGATACTTTTATTCTGCGTAAGGTACAGAAAAATATGAATTCCATCTCTATAAGAAGAACTAGCTAATAATGCGCGCTTCAGACTAGATAGATCTGCTTTACTCCAAAACAAAAAATGTTAATTCAAACCAAATACAAAGCAATTGGCATAAAAAGTCAAGATTTTCGATGGATTGTTACAAGAGGTGTTTATGTGAATATCTGTCCATGCATGTAGTAAACTATTTAGGCAACGAACGTTTACTAATCAAGCAGAGGTAACTTTCACATCTCGGGGATTATCACTTTATACCGGAGTTCAACCATGATAATAAACCTGTTCATGGTTCTCTCAGCTTTGAAAATGAAAGAAGTTTAAACCAATGCGAAGGGAAAGTTATGACGTCAAAAATCAAAAATTTTAAAAATGGTACGATTTTACTTCAGATATCAAAAGGCAAGTTTGGAATAGGCTGTTTCCCAAAGTAGCAGACCTGTAGTGTATATAGTGTTTAAACTAG
>JAAAKL020011476.1:0-11235 GCA_010016065.2 Carybdea cf. marsupialis auct. non (Linnaeus, 1758) | reverse complement strand
ATTTTGGTGTGGTTGGGTTTGATGTTTGGTTGTTTTTGTTTGGGGTGGGGTGGGGGGGGGGGGGGGGGGGGCGGGGGGGGGGGGGGGGGGGGGGGGGGGGAGGTCGTGCTTCCTTCACAGGAGCTCTCCCGATTTATTCTATTAAAAACGAGTGTTTTTAGTGAGAAAAGATAGCAAATAAATGCCAAGTGGCCGGTAAAACTTTTATCACTCTGTATACCGATCCCCGTGAAATTCCGTCAAGTGTTAAAATCTTGCCTCTCTGGGCCACGCTCATTCTAAAAAATACGATATTGCAGACTACTTATCCATTGAACAAATCGAATGTACGTCGTGATAAGGGGAGCCTCTCCTGCCTAAATGTTAAGGCCATCTGAAGTTGTTGTTCCTAATATGTTCAAACATCGTCAGGCATCTGCCGTAAGTGTAGGCCTACTCATATTTTCCCGCATTTAGATCCTTCCACCGTTACCAGGTTTCATCCAGGACTGATTATATTTCTACATTTGAACTGATCGACGAGATAGCGGCGCTATCTGTGCGATCGTTAGGTACCGATCACTTTAAAAGTACCGTATCAAGTTGAAAATGACCATCTCTCGCCATGGACCAAGTGACGACATGTGTTTGTCTCTGGTAGAGAACAAAACGAAGCTTTTGTTTGCGCGGAACCTTCCACCTGGCCCAACGGCGCCCTAGATTGAAACCACCTTGGACAATCAGCAAAACAACCGAACATGTTTAAGAATAAACGAAGGGTAGGTTTTGGGCATATCTTCAGATGGCCCCCTCCAAAATGTGTGCAAAGTTGGACGCGCCAAATCCATCATATCACCAGCCAAGCAAAAAGTTGAAAGCCGGCGCGACAAGCAGAAGAGGCGCGATTTAGACAAAAACCTCAGCAGCACAGCAACCTTGAGTCAGTTTGGCACCACTCCTCTATATAGAAATGGATCACTCTATCTTCGACCACATAACAACACAAACTAACCATGGTATTACTACGAGTATTTAATACATACAAAAAATGGCTACTATGGTACTTAAAAACCTGAAATAGCATCTCCTGTCGGTGCAAAGCCATCTTTTAAGCCACAATCCATGGTTTCCTGACAAATCTACGACTACAGCTACCAATCAAGTCTGAAACTGCTAAGCAAATTCAGATCAAAGTAGCTGAGCTAGGCTCCATACTTGTTGACCAACATTACCTCCCAAAATATATAGTATTTAACTTCATAACATATCTTACGATGCAACTGCTGGACATTCAGTGCTTCTATTTATATATGTATAACTATTTACAATTGAGTTTACAATCGGTGACAGACCAAGTTTCATCTTCGATAACTTCTTGCTCGGTCTACATTTACAAAAATTTACCTCCACACCGAGCACAGCTGCAGATTTGCAATATAGTGATTCCTTAAGGGTAATACAGGAACCTTAAACTGGGTTCTAAAGAGCCCCTTGCACCTACATAATTACACCTCTTTCTTTCCTCGTATGTACACATTGATATATAAATATTGACTATTATCGTCACCTTAAATTGGATGCAATGAATACGCATTGAGTAAAAACTTTGACTATCCTGGACAGTTACGACTGTAAGTGATGGTGTCTCAATGGAGGGCTCTAGTAGGCAGTGGACCCTGAGCTGGATTTACTCTTCATTAACAACAAAGGGTAGTTAAAGTACACACGAACGCCACCGATGTGGCATTACTTGTCAAGGCTCTAAGACGTGCAAGCCCAGCTTTACCTTAAGTAAAGCAGAATTAAATTCAGTTGAGCACAAAACCCAGGAAGCAACAAGGACGACTCTCAGTATCCCTTAGTCTATTGTTAATGATGGGTGTGTTCACAAATGAAGGCCGATTTGGAACTTCAGCACCCAAACATTGCTTTCCAAACTTATCAAACATAGATTGCTAAACGAAGATGTAAGACATTTTAAATCTTAATCTCACAGATGTATAGACTGTTACTCAAACTTAAGGGTATATGGCCTGCTCAAAGATACCTTGTACAGATAAGAGACCCCACATCAAGCATGATGCAAGGTGTGTAAGAGAGCATAGACTTGCACATCGTAACCCATCACCATTCAAGTCGTTTAACTGTCTCGCGTCATCCAAATGAAGTGCATGGAAACACTTATTAAAAGTCGAAAATTCATGGAAAGAATTCGCTAGAAGAAACTACATTACAAATCTGGCCTTGGTCTGCCGCCCGATTATAACATTGTCGGCATTTTGAAATCGCCTGGTAATGGAAGCTGTCTTCGAGATCTGATGTGGAAGTGTCCTCCTTCCAACAAACAAACCCAAAATAATTTTTAAAATTCACTCAACAGCTTAAGTTTATTTTCCATCAGCATTAAAATACCTCCCCTCCCCCCCTTTAGCCAGACCATACTGAGAAAAGTATGGCAAACGATGCACTAAACTTTAACTAAAAGTACATTATCGTTCGATACCATTTTGTCATAGAGTTCTAATCTTCTCTCAAGTTCCTCAATTTTACACTGTAAACGCTCGTTGCTCTCCTTTAGACTATCATTTTCGTCTACAAGAGCTTGGCATCGATTCAGAATTTCCATCTCCTTCTGTCGTCTGGCTTCACGAGATCTTTTTGCAGCAATGTTATTTTTTATCCTCTGCTCCCAATAACGATCGTCCTTTTTATCTGTGGGAACAAACTTACGAGTAGATTTTCGTCCAACAGGCAGAGGGTTGTAAACATATTCGTTTTTTCGTCTCCTCCGCGACTTACTACTCTTCCCTCCACCATCGCATCGAAAAGCATCGTCCTCAATAACAGAGTTCGCCTTAGTTCCAAAACCACTGTCAATCGAATCACCGCTACTTTCACATCCATCTTGATCTTTAGAATCGCTTACAATAACTGAAACGGCTTGAGAGACGCGATCTCCCCTCTGACTATCACATCCATCTTGACTGTCGTTGGAAGACTCGTCAGATTGGTAAAGATCAGCTCGATCCCTTGGTCGCGGAGATCGACCTGAAGTAACATCATGCCCGTTCTTTCGCCGGTCCGAATGATATCCCATATTTCTAAAGTTCTCAGAAGAAGTTATATGATTAAATATGGAACTGTAGATAGACCCAGGAAAAGCCTGAGGTGGGTAATTCATGTTGGCTTGATTATCCGTTATCACGTTTTTCTTAGATCCTTCAAAATTCGTAGCTACCATCAAAAATTCATCCAGATCCATGTAATCTCGACGTCGACCATGAACACCGTGTTTCGTAAAGCCTGTGAACATAAAGAAAAGATAGCTTACAATTAATAATTGTAACTAACTTATACAATCGACTGTATGCTACGAGCTACAGATCGCGAATAAAAATCTTAAACGAGTCAAATTTTGATGAAGTCCTACAATATTTGGGTCACGTCTTCTGACCACTGACTAGGCAATCGAAGATCCAAAAAAAATTAACTTACGTTGTGCTTCTTGTGCAATTACTGCAGGTCCAGCAGCAACCTCCATAATAACAAAAATACAATTAAATGTTTTATATCCACAAAATCTTGAAAATGTAGGATATTTTATCGACTTTTAGCAGACCATGATCACTACTATCGCTCACATTCTTGTTCGGTGTGAAGTAGATCTTGTGTTTTCGTGTCAAAATTCAACCTCAAGATTGTGATGATGGGTCTTCCCCTTCATGTGAGTGAAAGTATAAAAAAAGAAACCGATTGGTCACATTCATCGGTCACCTTTTTAGCGGGAATCACCTCCACGGGAACCACCAAGGGAATTGTTTTCATGCATGAACGACGTCATGTGATTAGACCTTTAAAACGTGAGCAAACATTCGGAAGAACGCGGATGATGTCATCACCAGTGATTTCGTAGACCAGCTGTTGAATAACAAATCCCGGCTATCGCGTTCTTTGATGTTGGAGATGGCTGTACGAATTAGCCACAGTTGTCACCTAACAAAGGCGTGGATGGAAACTTAAGTTCAACTGGATCTAAGACCTAAATGACTGAAGAAAGATTGGTCTAGCTTGTTAGACAGCTGCGATAAAGCAAAATGTAGTGTTTTCTAGTTGATGCTTTCAGGGGGTCGACCAAGTCATACCGAGAGAAACATGAGGTGCAGGAGCTTGGGAGGAAAACAGCTGATTAGGGCAATCTCTTAATCAGAAGCCCTGATGAGCACTGTATTGTTATATAACACAATTATCACCCCAACCCCCCAACCCCCCCTCATTTGCACATTACTCTTACTTGTATTTCATACAATGCTGGGGGTGGGGCAGAGTGAAAGTGCGCTCAATGATTTGCTATTACTTTTAACATACCTTGTTCACGAACAACGTAGATAGATATATTTTGAGAAATTCATGTCTGTTTATGAGTGATTGTATACAATACAGGGCCGTATTTAAACGCTAGGCAGTGGCGATTTGAGTTGAGGTGGTGTAGCAGAAAACAAAGAGTGCAATCAGGTATTATGTAGTATCTTCACAGTAGATAAGTTACAATGTCACAAGTGCCGAGGTATGATTCAACAGAGGTTGCTTGAAATTGACGTACGATGAATGCATGTCCCCGCAGTACGAGATAATGATACGATGAGTTGCAAGTTTCGCTTTTTATTCTTCTCTTTTCTTCCACCATATCTCCTGTAATAAAGTAAAGTTACAGAAGTAACGATAAATTATAGTTCGATATATATATACACACACATTTATATCTATACTCTTCATATGGAAGGTTCAAAAATCTTATAAATCATCATACTGCAATATTTGTACGTAGCTATAATTCTCAGAGCAGCGGGACAATAACTGCAGGAATTTGGAGAAATCGATTCAACTATTGCGAAAGCGATCGACACAAAAGTGGGGTCAGAAGAGTTGTTATTCTCATGCAAAATTATCACGCTTCTATTCACTTCATGCTTTGGAGCACGATGTTGTCTGAATCAAGATACTGGAAAATCATCTACGACGTGTGGGACATAGGGATACGGGGCACTGTCTCGTTAAACCAAAACGACCGTTCATATTCACACCAAATGTCGGTCATAATTATGGGAGATATCCGTATTCAGTTATTTTGCTAGAGGAATATCGAACTTAAAGCTACCAAATTCAAATTTCAGATCTCCAGTTCGTGTAGAAAATGCAAGATGACGGCACTAGAAGTATTATTTTAATATCAAACAGTGATGGACACCTGGGGAAATGGGTAGAGGTGATCCCCTACACTTTTGCCTAGAATATAGAAAACAGGAATTGCAATCTATACGAGTCTCCCAAAAGTCGTTGGTAAAGCCAAACCAATTCCCATAAGAGTATGTCTATATCATACGGTATCCATGGCAACTCCAATGTTCTATCATAAATTAATGAGACAGTAGCCACGCCCTCGCCGGGTAGGTCAAAATAGAGTTTCATTTTCCAATAACTAATTGATTACAGGGTGACGTCACTTGGTATCACTTGGCTTTAATCCTTTCACAGAAAACGAAATTTAGCAGAAATACGAAGTATTGTGATAGACATTGCCAAACCGTAGTTAAACTCTGTATTACTGTGAAGACGCAAGGAGGTTAGTGAAGTTTTGCTTTCGAATTTGTATATCGTTTCGCCTTATTATACTAGCAGGAGTTGTATCGGTAAGTAAAGACATATTACTTTGATAGTCTAGTTTTCATGTGCGTTGAGTGTCAGCGAAGGATATCTATGAAAAGTCGTGAACTCTCAGTCGAAACCTTTGCGTTGATTCCGACGTCTGCGAAATTGCCGTGACGTGCGCCAACAGGCCTTACAACTAGACTCAGCTTTGAACTGAACCGTTGAATTTTCGTTCCAATGATTTCTATTGCAAATTATTAGAACTTGTATCTCCCGACACTGTTGCTTAACTAACTTTAAATCTCTCTAACTCATTCAACAGGATCTGGGTTTCTCTTTCTTGACCAGTTATCCCCACTCCATTACCTGCCAAACTGGTACCAAGGCCTTGGGGCAAACCCTTCGCAAACTTAAAACCCGATTTATTACAGGGTGTTTACAATCATATCATAGAAGACGACTGACGCAGTCACCTTGTAACACTCCCTTACATACCTTTATACAATTGTTAATATAATTTTTGTTGCAATAGCTTATGAGTGTCTCAGTAAAGGTTTCCAACACGTTTTATTGTCTTAAAAACTAAATTTTGAGAAGTTAGGACAGCGTTAAGCTTGTGATATAGTTCTCCAAAGGCATTTTACAAATGTGATGATCATATTACTGCCATGCATCATTTTAGATTGTTTTTAAACAAGTGGTAAAATGTGCGATATCCTCGTATATTCCAAGTATGGCGTAGTGATGTATTTGTAGGTGACCGGAACCAAATCTTATATTACAGAGGAGAACATTTTTTCTCTCAGGTTTTAAGATGGAGCAAGATGTAACTTTTTGGCTTCATTTTCTAGCTCATAATAATTACTGCAATCAATATCATTATCAACAATATCTTCTCAAGGCTCCCATTACCGCATTGTTATCACCATCATGTTCTTCAGCAGGTAAATACGTCAGTCAGTTAGTCAGGCCCTCACTCACTCACTCACCCAATCAATCTATCTATCTATCAATCAATCAATCAATCAATCTACCGTCAATCCGTCGATCCATCGATCAGTCGATCGATCCATCCATCGATCCATCCATCGACCCATCGTTCCGTCCATCTATCTATCCATACATACACACATACATACATCTTTCCATCCAGACATCGATCGATCGACCGATCCGTCCATCCATAGATCTATAGATTCACCGATCCATCGATCTGACTTACCATGGTGATGTCTATATTCGTGGACTGTGCGAATAAGAATGGAGGGTTTAAGATTGGGAGGTTTCAGCCTTTTTGATAAATAAAGCTCTTTTTCTGGTAAGGTGAACGAGGACAAGAAGGAGATAACACAGAATAGAGAAAACGGGAGTCACACAATAAATGAATCGAAATGAAATCTTTGTATCATAATACATGTTTGCATGAATCTCGTCATTGATGACCTACAAACATTTACAGAATACTGATATATGAATGTCGTACAGTACTAGTGTCTTGGCAAATATACATCAATAGATAATATACAAACCAAACATATCAAATTCATTTATTATGTCAAGGCATAGCATTCTAAGGTCGTGACATCGATAAGGATTTTATTTTTCTACGAAGTTGAAAAATGCGGATTGAAGTAAGGGGATGGTGATGACTTTGACGATGTTTACAGAATTTACGAATTGCAACCTTACGAAGGCGATGCTCAAAAAAAAAGTGAGTGCTTCTGATCCACCTTATGTTTTTTATTTGAAGAAATAACCCCTTTTTTTCTTACCATAGAAAAGAAATCTAAAATACACAATGATTGTACAACCTGGAGACTCGGCTGTTAACAGTGACATCAAATCTATCCGTTATTGTGCAAAACGCTTTAAAATTGATAAATTTTAGGCCCGTCTTTTTCATTTCTTGGCACCACCCCATTATCGTTGTTATGTCCTTTTACTATTTGTTGTTTTTATTATTGTTTCATGTATAGTCCATGTTAAGCTCCAACTACACTCTCTGAAATTTTTGGAGAGCTGTTTCATTTTTGCCCGAAAAAGTTGAATGTGCCCAAAAGTATGAACGAAAAAAACAATTTCATGATGTTAGATTGTCGACTTTTAATCAGGTAGCATCGTAAAGAACGTCGCAAAATTATGCTTTAAATAAAATAATTTCTTTACCATGATATATTTATAACCCAAGAACTTTATTTTCATCATTTCCTCATTTTCCTTCTGCCCCCAAACTTTTGTTATTTCCCGGAAACTTTCGCTTTGTCCAACTGTTTGGGGCTGCAGCCTCCGCAACCCTCAACTCTTATACTAACGTACTTGAGTGCGCCTCCTTACTTGCCTCGCTTTCAGTGCAGTTGGTATTAAAATGTGAAATCAGGGCTGTATCTACAAAATACAAAACAATACATGAAAGAATCATCTTAGTATAGTTTTACTGAGGATCAGACACAGATTCTAGTCCCTTCTTTACAAATTCGTAAGTGTTACTTAGTGAAACTTGGCCAGCTGCTAGATTTAAGAGGTACAAAGCGAGAATTTTGTTTTGGTCTAGTTGCCATTTTGCATTGTAGGCCTTTGTCAGAATAGTCGAGTCAGCTGCAAAGGGTGATTCTTATTCACGTGTTTACGAGGAGCCTGACATTGAATGGAAGCGTGATGCTACAAAAAGACAAAATTTCAAAGTTAGATGTAACTATCAGATCGTCAGTAACTTCTGAAAAGATGAGTTTCACTTAGTGATATATCATTGAGAAAATTTGGTTCGGTGAGTCCGTTTAAACAAGAAGGCGTGTTAGTTAAACTCGCGTTAAGTTATCTTGGCCAACCAAGTTTGGTTTATCTGAGAAGACAGATACTAAACGGCCAGGACATAAGTGCAGAGTGCCGTTGTTTGTACGTAAACGCAAAAGCAATCGTAGAGACATTGAGCACTGTTCTTTTTCTGTATTTTTTCACCAGCTGTACATTAGTCACAGATCTGCTCTGGGATAAGTTAGCCTGCTACGTCTGGCTACTCCATTGCTCTCTTCGAAACCAATGGCCGCCGCTTCTGTCTTTTGGAGCTTTCTACATCGATCATAAGCTTTGTTTTACAGATGTCATTTGGAGTGGGCGCAAAAAATTTAACCCTCTCAACTGCAAGTCTATTTCTACTAACGTGGTTAAGTTGGCCAGACGTTCCTTGGCGAAGGAAGAAATATATGTCACAGGCTTATGTCAAGATCTTTAAAGAGGACAAAGGACCTGCAGCGCTTCTAGACAGAATTTATTTCTATTCGAGTTCTCAGGCAAGAACTTTATTTTGGTATAATAAAAAATGAGGCTTTACCTGGTTTACCAAGAAGGCATCAATTTTAAAAATTAGCGGAAAATTACAAAAGTATTAGCAGCTGTAGACAGACACTGATCACTACCTGATAGCAGTTTGTTTCTAACAGCGACAAATAAGGGATCAAGAACGTGGTAGTGTGGGACAGAGAAAATTAAGCTTATGAGGCTAGCCACGTCGAGTGTAAGAAGGTGGGCACAGACATAGCTACAGTCATAAATGAGAATGTTAAGAGTGTTACATCGCAGGTCAAGAGTGACCCCACTGGTCTCAGAAAAGATACGGTGACGGCCATATTCCGATCCTCTCACGTTAAAGTTAAGGTGTGTTCCATTTACCAAACGAAGATCTATACAGGTTTTATTAATTTAGTAGCTAAACCAAAAATGTCCAATTGTAGCACTATCATCGTACATATTTTTTAAGTTTTAAATTTTCTCTTGAAAGGATTCTCTGACCATTATGGTAAATTCTAGTTCACAACATCTATAGCAAGACAAAGAACACGATAATAAACTAAATGCATATATAGGATAAAAGAAAAAAAACCTCAACAAAATAAGACGACAACTAACGATCTAAACACAATCGCGCTAAACCCGTAAATCACAATGATATGATTTCTGCACCAGGCAAGAAGTTCAGGAGCTCGCCAATCAAAGTTTCGTTAGCAAAAAAGCAAGAAGTACGAATAGAGTAACTTATCATTTTCTTAATCGAGCATCGGCATGTATTCATTCAAAAAATAATATCATAGAATATTATTTGTTGTCCTCATGAAGTTCTCAATTTGCACTCATGCTCAAATATATGAAATTTCCAGTAAAGTTACGCTTTACTGCATAACGAAGTTCTTCATATTTTGCTAATATTCTTCTATAATTGATCTCTAACCTTCTTTTAAATCCGACAGATAATTCGATGACACTTAATAGATCGTGCCTTTTGTGATGATGTCGGGGCTACGACATTTAGTGCCACTTACTACTACTTCTACTACTTCTACTACTACTACTACTACTACTACTACTACTACTACTACTCCTACTACTACTACTAATACTACTACTACTACTACTACTATAACTACCATTACATTATTTCTACTATTTTTATTTCATTAGTAGTATTGCAATTCAACTGTCACAAAATGTAGGGACATAGTTCGTAGACCTAGGTTTTAGGTGTGTAATGTTGTAGTATAGCAGAATATGGGAGTAGTTCCGCAGTTATACTATTGACCAAAAATTAGATTGTAATTCACAATGCAGAAAGCAGAACGTGGGTTGTACTGATAACAAGTTTAGACAGAGATTGCGCAACTAGAGATAGAGCAGCGAGTGTACAACAGAGAAGGGTTTTTCCAATTCTTTCGAGGGGACGTTCATAGCGTATTGTAGGATGACATTATCGTTAATGGTGGCACTAAGGGTCTTAATAGTAATGACGTACAGCTGCAGACTATTCACTAATGAGCGTTCTTTGTTTCGCTCTATTTTTAATACTTCTTTAACGTCATGTTTTATCGCCCTCTTGGTGAACTTAGTACACATTTTCTACCTGAAGCTCGAAAGGAGAGTGGGTTATCCTAGGTAAGCTATAAAGATTGAAAACCAAACAAAATTAATGGAAAAGCGAACAGAATGTCTACTTAGCTGACTCTTTGACAAGATTGCAAAAGTTTACCGGCTATTCCCACTTGAAGTATGCAAATTTAAAGAAATCTTCTGAAAACGTCCTGTTTTATACGTGCTAACTATGCAGCTGGTAAACACATGGGCTGTGCTCTCTCTGAACCCTACCTGATGACGAATTAGAATATCTGAGTTGGTTTAACAACTGCTTTAACTTTTGTGTGCTTAACCCTTAGTTTCTGTGCGTTATAAAGACGTATGCATGATATATATAGCACACATCTTGTTATGGTATGTTGTAAGTTATAACAACATAATGAAAGAGATCGACATCAAATTGTCTGGACCAATGTGTATTTCATGAACATGTATCCATGTCTATCTATACATATCTATACATAAACCAAATTTTAATAAATATGAGAGGGAGCTGTTAACAACTGCTATACATATATTTGAGTATAAGTATACCAACAAGTGATATTGATACTGTTGCTATAGTGCTCGATACAACAATGTAGAGCTTAATACCACTAGATAGCAGTATTTATAAACACATATTAATATATATAAGAGCCGCCGTGGTCTAGTGGTTAAGGAATCGGACTCACATGCCAGAGGTTGTGGGTTCGAATCCCGCCTAGCCCG